>JBBPLV010000145.1:0-32380 GCA_038089975.1 Boletellus ananiceps | reverse complement strand
CCAAGATTTGCGTACGAGGGGTCTACAGAGACGATAGATAAATCATGGACGAACTCTGAGTCTGCGCGAATAGTAGCATAGTCGCGCAAACACGCAATCCATTGTGAAGCAAGGACGTCTCTGTGGGGTTTGATGACGTCGAGCAGGTAGGCCTGTTCTGCGGAGGCAACCTCCAGTCGAGCCCATGCCGTAAGTATGGATACAGTCAACATGGCAGATGCATTTGGGCTGAGTGCTCCCAAGGTCCCCGTCTTCAGATTACCAGAGTCTAGCCTTGGGCGTCAGGTTAATTTAAAATAGGCGCGCAATCACCCCTACCGTCCACCTCTTTGAGGCCATTCGTTAATTGCTTGAGGATACGGCCCATCCTGCTCACATCCTTGACAACGCCGCAACCCACAAACACGGCGCATGCGTCGATCGCAGACGACATAATTTCAGGAGTAGAGTCGGAAGAGAATGCAGGTGTAAGGGCAGCAGTGATTGGAGCCTGATGTTGCTCGAGCAGCAGTGCTTCAGGGTAATCCGGGTCAGGTGCTTTAGAAAACACCTAGTAGCTGTTAGTGGGAAACAAATAGAAGGAGATATAGACTTGCTTGAATAATGTTACGCAAGACAACTAATCCTTCAAGGCGAATCTCCGTGACATATGCCGCAGACGCAGTAAATGCCATCTTGATCAAGTCTGGGATACGAGAGACGAGGAGCCCCTGAATAGGAAGGCCTCGATTACGCGCATACAGTATGTCAAAATGTTCCCGCCTTCCAGCCTGATCGACGATGGTGCAGATCTCGTGCAAGCAATGCAGAGCAAACAATTGGGTTCTCCACCGAGACATGGCGACGGATACAGACCGATCTTGGTCAGAGCTGTCCGCAGTCATTGTCGCATTTAGAGACTGACCTTCATCGTCGATGTTTCCGGAAGTATTGAGCACCTTCTGTGTAGCGTTAGTTCGCAACATGATCCTTTGACAGAGATCGATCCAAGCAGAAGGATTGTGAATGGCGGTCTGAGCAAGCCAACTTGCTATGACATTCCTGACACCTTCGATGCTGGGATCGCCATCCAGCATGGCAAACAGATCTTCCACTAGCCGATCACCACCAATCCTCGACACCACTAGCGCGTCCTTCTGGACGAGCTGGTACAGCGCATCAATAGCAGCGAGTTTGATCTGCCGACGGCCAGAGCTAAGATAAGTCCTGAAGCGTCCCACCGTCTCCGGGATGTCGACGTGTTCTGGCGCAAACATGAGAAGGTGCTGCGTGCATTTGACCGCCTCGATCAAAATGGCTTCGTCCTCTTCCAAGGAGAATTCCTGAACGAGATCAAGAACAAGTGTCCTAGTTCGTGTCGACTCCTGAACATCGGGTCCCAAGATTGTAATGATGGCATCGATGATGCGACATACGACAGGGAAAGCCTGTAGATCACCACCTATATTTGCACTGTTGAGTGTGCCGCCTTCGATCTCGTGAGTGTCAGACATGTATATTTTGAGCAGCATCCCAAGGGTACTCGGGACAAATGGCGCAAAAGTCAGACTGGCAGCGTTCACGACCCTTGCCAAGGCTGTCAAAGACCAAACATGAACGAGCGGGTGCGGGTCATTACTCAGTGACATCAGTATATTCACTGTAGTTTTCAAAATCGGTGCAGCGGCAAGACCTCCAACATGATGATAAAGGGCCGCGAAAGCTAGAGCACAACCAGCGCGACCCTGTGGGTCGCGATTGTTGACGATGTGATCAACTAATATCTTCGCTTGACTCGACAAGAAAGCTGTTCCTGCGATGTTCGCCAGGCGACCTATCGCATCGCTGCTGGCTCGTCGTAGAAGGGGATCCCCATCGATAAGTGCATCCTGCAGTCAAAAACATTGAGTATGCGCGAGTTCAGCAGCGATAGACTACCTTCAGCAACGAAGCCAGAGGGGTGGTAACGTGAGAGTGTCCGAGAGTTTCTTTTGCTTGGCGAGAGTGAGACTCCATCGCGCAACGAAGGGCGCGAGCGATAGCTACCACGCTGTTAACGAGCACCGCCGCCTTCCGACCCGAATTCTTGTCGAGTTTCGGGGACCTCACCAATTCGACAAGCTGACTAATAGTCCGGGTCACCGTAGTGAGGTCTTGTATAGGAAGTAACCGAGCGAACAGTTCCATTGAAGCATCCACGACTGCAGACGAGGAAGGTGGACAACCAAGGATGGACCGATCAATACTGGCAGGGATTGTCAGACACAATGAAAGCGTATCGTGCTCACAAGACCCAAGCACTGGTGTTTGCAGCTAGGAAAGGTCAGTCAGGTGTTCTTGTATGAAACAAAGGCGCGCACAAGCAGATCTGTAAGGTCCTCAATCTGTTCTTGTACCGCTTTCCTAGTCTCCGATCCGTCGGAGAGAGCCTCTGTTTCGTTATCCATGATGTCCATTGTAGTTACACCATGCCCGAAACCATCGGCAGTCTGCCAAACTGTGGTGAAGGCACCAGAAGAGGAGGCAATAGATGCTTGCATGGCAGAGACGGCATCGCCGTCCGGTCCAGCGAAGACGGCCATGGTGGACTGCAATAGGCTGGACTGGACAGAATCGCTCAAGGTCGATGGTCCCAATGCAGTAAAGCATTGGAACACTCTCCAACGAAGCAAGTTTTCTCTCATGCGAAGAGATGGACCCTGTAAGCCGGGGAATGGTTCCTCCTGCGGCTGATTTGCAAATACCACTGTGAATGCGAGAGCGTTGCTCAACAGGGAGGAAATCCTTCGAGAAACGTCAAGAGTCACCAAAGGGGCGTTATGAAGGAGGAAACATAGGATGGCCCCAAGCGCGCTTTCTCGAACATGTAGCAGAAACTCCCACTCAGCGACACTACGACCGGGAATGTTGTCTTTGCTCGTAGGTTTTGGGAGCGCATTACGCCAGAGGACTAGAAGCTGAGGAAGATGTGACCGAACGAAATTGGGTCCAAGCAGCATAAGCGAGGCAATCAGGATCCACGCCACCTCCACTTCAATGCCCGCCATCTGGACATCGTGCTCACTCGCACGCTTGAGGAGGTTCGTGGCTGTATCGAGGACGTTGGACGCAATATCAAAGGAAACGTACAAAGGGCGATGTGGGATAATTGCAACCAACCCTGCTAGACCATAGGCGCGTCCCAGGGCACGTCGATCGATATCAGAAGGTGCCGCTGGAGACTGCAGCGACTCCATGTCGCGCTGTAATGCATCTGAAATTGAGAGTATGGTCTTGGACAAGCGCAAGGGGGTTGAGAAACAGAAGCACTTGAGAGTCCAACTTGCGTGTACACGGACCCCATGACTAGGGTGAGTCAAGAGATTTAACAACGGCTCCAATATTGCATCCTAAACGAACACTGACAGTGAGCTAGACTGAAAACTCTCCTAAAGGGTCACAGATCGCAATCACCTGGACGGGAGGAGGTGCATTCCCAAGCTGCTGTAATAACTCTGCAAGCTCTCTTAGAATAATTGACAAGACAGTGGAATTCGGAGCCGTTTGTCCAGGCATGAGAGCCGGCCATCGCTTCGCATAGGAAGATGAAAGCTCCTGGATCGCAGAAATTTGCCCTTGTTCGCTTAGCATTCTAGTCGCGACGAGGTCCCTGAGTAGTGCGCCAACAAGTTTCCGAACCAGTAGTCTATCATATCTCGTGGAATTGATTTTCGAATTCGAGGCCACTTCAGCCATGAGGTGGTTGACGATGAGGCCATAATTACTCTCCGCAAAGACTGCGCCCACCTTCGTGAGTAACGCAACGTAGAAATCAAAGATACCCGCCCGTGCTTTTCGCGATAATTGTGGTTTGTTGAAATGCACAGACAATTGCGAAAGCATCTCCCCAGGAGTGAGGAGGGGTTTCATACTCTCGGAGACAGCAGGGTTTATGTCTTCTTGCTCCTTCTTCCCTTTTTGTGGGGGATCGGGCGCAACAGTAACTCGGAGAACTTGTGTTGCCGCCAGTACATGACCGACTAGCTGTGCAAGCGACTGTCTTGTTAACCGATCGCTGCCATCCAAGCTCTTTACGCAAATTCCGACGACAGACTCGACGTCTACGAGCGTTACCGATTCCTCCGGAGTGAACATGGCAATCAAGACCTTGTAATTGTGTCAGAACAAAGTTAAGCTAGGGACAAGGTACTTCACCCCAGCGGCCGCTCGTTGGACAGGAAGAACCTTGTCGGTGAGTCCATTCTTCATGTTTTTGAGAAGATCTTTGGTGAGAGGATCTGACAACGCTTTCTTCGCTGAACTCAGGGATTTGCGGAGCATGATTAGAGCATGACAACGCATTTGAGGAGACTGGTCAAAAGACATTTGAGTTCAAGATGAAAGTACTGTATTCGTTTCTCCTACACTAGAGGACTTGAAGGTTTTCACGGAGATGGCAGTGATTTCGGCCAAGAAGGACATGAACTATAAAAAAATAGGTTCAGCTGAAGGTTTAGCAGCCAAACAGAGCTTCTGGACGTGCCTGAGAACCAAAGGCGGCCATAAGTTCACCGATTGTCCAAAACGCTGCTCTAGAAACATCCATTAAAAAACGATACAGCACGCCGGGGGTACAACTTACATTCGAAGGGCATTCTTGTCAACTTTCACGTCTCCAGCAGTCTTTAGCAGAGCTCGGAGGGTGTCAAACAACGTCCTTGAATCGCCTCGAGTATATTGTATGATGAAACACCTCGCTGCCAAGTTGCGCAATCCACGACCAGGTAGTGGATAGCTATCGTTACCACATATAACCTTGAACAATGTTTCTTCCACCGAGGGTTGTGTGGATTTCAGCCGGTCCTAGAAAGTGATGAGCTTATCTACTACCTACGGAGACCACGAGGACCTACAACAGCAACATTCGTGAGGCTCTTTTCCAGAGCCACGAACCATTGAAACAGATAAACCTGACCATTGTCACCGGCCAATTGAGACTGGGGGTCGCACATGCCCAAATCATGAGGTCTAGCACACTAATCATCGAGACCACCCACTTCGTCGATGGGATCTATGACAACCTTTGAAGCCATTGCGACCCGCCTGGTGCGTGTAGAAGACAACTTTAACGAAGGAGCCCCACTGGCAGGCTCGAGTCCGAGAGATCTGGTGGCAGTGCAAGTTAGGTAAGTCCTATGTACCTGCTTGACAAAGTTATCATGTCAATTGAACGAATTTGCCCCCCCCACACAACAATGCACAAAAAGGCAGAGTGGCATACAATGCGGGCCAGTGTACTGCGGCATGTAAAGTGCCAAGTCTAGAGTAGTATCTACTCTGCTTTCCCTCGAGCATTGATCAATCTTTTCCCTTCTGTTACCCACCACAGCACAACACATCCAAGTCCCAGACTACCTCCTAACGTGACATGAACAAGCATTGGGGTGGAGAATAACACTCTATGGCCTAATCGGTGCACTTCTTCCATGAGATGTTGTCTGGCTTCGTTATAGGAGATGACTAAGGAGGACAGTACAACCATGCCCGAAAACTTCCATCCGGGGATCACGTTTGCAAGTTTGAATTGGTGAGATCCTATCCTTTTTCCAAAGTATACTGATATGAAAGTTGCCGTGTACAATATGCGGGAGGTGAGATTGGCGATGTTGGCGTACACGAGCGATGTGTCTGCAAACCCAAGGTTGTATAACGTAATAGCGGCTAAGATATAGATCGCTGAGAAGGCGAGCATCCATCTGCAGAAGGTGAGAACTACTTGGTCCGCGAAGAGTGACTGACTAACCGACTCTGTTTGCGCAGATCTTGCGGAGTAGCAACACTGGAATACAACGCCTCCAGCCCCCCATTGAGAGCGAGGACCGGTATATAGTATAACCAAGCAGAGAGCACGTCAGGCGCGCTTGTGGACATATACTGTGCCGGTAGTAGAACGTGTAAAGCGATCGGCAGATATAAGGGACCGAAGGAGACGACGAGCATCGAAAAGGCCACTTGAACCGAAAGCAGGGAAGTAACCGCGCCGGATGCTTGATCAAGTGCTTGCGAGGTATTTGAAGTCTGGGTTGCAGTTACACTCTTCTCTGACGAAGTACCTGATAAGACTTTGGAAAAGTAGACTCGGCACATCTCCTCGATTGGCTGAAAGACTATGCGTGCGATCAGAGACCCTGTATACAAGAGTACGAAATCAATGACGTGTTGCACTCGCTCGGAGACACACCATAGTTGACGGCAATGGCATACCCGCCTTGATCGTGAAGAGGACTCCAACACGAGACAAGGAACTTGTCACCTTCGGTGAGAAAGTGCTTCACAACTGACTGTGATGTCATCGTCATCGAGAGGTGCAGCGCATCAGGGTCAAAGGACTCGGTGACGAAGCGACTCCAGAGATCCTGCCTGTTCGATCCGGGTCCAACGTCAGAAGTAGAATGTACTAGAAGGGTAACTGACACACTTGGAAGTTCGCCGCCGCTTAGGGAAACTGATTGGCGAGAGGTGCAATTCGGGAAAGTGTGACCTGTACACCCCGAATACGGTTGCGCTGTATGCTAACTGACCGAGAGCAAACGCCATCAAAGTCAATTCGCCGGGTTGCGGAGAGTTGCTATCGTAAAGCAGAGTCAAGTAGGTCATGGATGTTTTGGCGATTATTCCGAGTCCCTCGGCTCTCACTCGTACATCCGTGCGCGCTTCACCCATGGCACTGCGAGAGCTAGGTAGATTTGTAGCGTGATTTGCAAATGTGACTCACCGGTTATGCATTGGTTCGCACAGCAGCTCGCCAAGGGCAGCAGTAGCGTAACTAAACAACGCAAGGTAAAAGCAAGGCTGAGTTCTGGTAGCTTGAGTGGCAAAGAGTGTATAAAACACGACGATAACGAGGGTAGTCGGCAGACCAAGAAAGAAGGGCAGTGTTGCTAGATTGGCACACTGCGCGATCGACACGGCTGGAGAAGATGTGTGCACATCCGTTTTCTGTGGCCAAAGCCGAAGGAGGGTGTTCCTGACGCCCTCCCGGCTCAGAAACAGGACAGTGCTCGTGATGAGCTCGAACTGGACGGCCACAGTGCCATACGCCTGGGGAGAGACGAGGCGGACAAGACCCTGGTTGAGGATGAACGTGATCAACCGAGACACCAGTTGAAGGCCAATCAAGGACCTCAGTGAGGCAAGTGAACGTGCCAAGAGTCGACTGTCGCTGCTGGCTGGCATGAGCGTCGTTGGACACCGAGGGCGTGTGAACAAGCTGCCAGAACGGGAGCTCACGCCGAAACCCTTCAAGGATACATGCAGTAGGTGACCCCTTCCGTTCTCTCTCTGTTCGTGGCCGAGGAAAGTAACCAAGTCGTCGTCGCTCGGAAAATCAGCCTGTTCGACCCGCAGAGATGCCCGTCACCCACGCGGCTGGGATGATCTGCGATTCATCGATTCATCCACTGCTTTGTCCATCTACCACTGTGACTCACAAACTTGTGCAACATGCTAATACGTACCCCGTATCGATAATGGATGGCGGCGTTCGAGCATTCTTTCAGGATTATCATATTGCTCCGGAGCCTTTCACAGGGATGCGCAAGGGATTAATTGGTTTGTGAGGGTTTGTGGGCGAGTTGGCACTCATCACTCGCCTACGATGCGGCTTCACTTCCACGAGTCTGCGCGGGCCCACTCGGCCATTGTCATGTGTCATGCCAGAAGACGTACACAGTCGTGAGGTCAGCTCATTGGCGCAAAGCGCCACTGGGTTGTGGACTGTTCCAATACCTGCAGGCAGGGCCGTTTTCTGCCACCGTTTTTCCCGCTGCGTAGTGGCATGGAGGACGGATGGGGATGGTGAGTGTCGCCCACCGCAAACTGGCAGAGCTTCATAATGCAGCTTGGCCCACGCGCCGATGTATCTAGACTGGTCAGCAGCCCGTCCGAGAGTGGATGTGTTAGCTGCGCGGATGCATGCTGTTGTATGCCGGCAACCATTTCAGGGAGTGGGTCCAACTTGAGCTTGCGTGACCAATATTGCTCAACTGTCACCTTTTCAGGTACACGCTGCCTCGGATCACAAGCGCGCCCAACGAGGCAAGGGAACGCGGCTTTGGTGTAAAACGAGGAAACTGGCCCTTGTGTGATTGTCAGAGATGGCCTTTAGCTGGGGTTTCAGTCAAACTCCTCGGACCAAGCGTCATTACGATCGGGAGGGGTGCTGGCCAGTCGGTGGTGGCCACAGGATGCTTATCTCGTGATAGAAGGGTGGCCAGGGTCCAACCTGTGCTTGCAGGGTCTTAGATGTCCGGTCGTCGGGAGGGGATGAACTCAATTCATCGGGGACTGCCGATGCGATCCGGTGGCCGCCGCCGCGACTCTTCCGCGCCGCCGCCTAGCGTGTCGCCCCCGCCAGTGTCTCCCAGACACAAAGTCATCCCAGGATCGGAAAACGGCAGTGCAGGGCCCTGGCAATGCCGCTGAGCGGTCCAACCAGGGCAGCGAGTCTCCGTTTCACGACAGCGCATTTTCCTTGTTCCCTCGATCGAGATCCGGAGCATCGGCCAGTGTGAGAACGCCAGTGGTGTGGGTCTGCGTTATCTGCAGGCCAGCGTCATTGCGCCGTGGGTCCACCAAAGACGCCCAGCTCAATCGGTAGAAGCACCAGCGTCGCATTGAAACCATCAACCTGGACCGGCAGTAGGTATCGACAGCGCTATAATACTACAGTAACAACAGGCATGGCATGAATCGTGAGACAGCATCGTCATTCAACCTACAAGGTGTATACACAAAGAAAGGGGGGGAGGGGGGGGCATACAGGGCATATCCTCGATGAGAGAATGTAAGATAACCAAAAAAAAAGCAAAGAAAAGAAAAGAAAGAACACTTAGATGCGAATCTAATTCAGACGACGGCACCTCATCTAGTTCTCGTCCCCATGGCCATGGTCATTCCTCCCATTTTCATGTGACCCCCCAGCAGAAGGTGGCTTGCCGTACAGTTGGGTAAACGACGCGTATTGCGGCGGGGCCATCGCCATCTGACCATCGGGGCGATGGGGGTGGACCATGTAGGGTCCGTACGGCTGGGGAGCGTACGGGAGAAACGTGGCCGGATAGAATTGCGCCGGCTGCGCATATCCCTGCTGTTCACCATCTTGACCGTGTCCATTGTGGTTCGGCGGAGGGACCGGTGTGATGTAGAACTGAGGGTAGTAAGCAGGAGCCTCACCCGGTTTGGGGGTAGGTGGGGCCGGAAACTGGCCGTAAAATCCCGCTGCGTAGCCCACCGGGGCAGCCATGTACGGGGGCATAGGCGGGGACGCCGAGGGTGGGGGCATGCCTGGGGGAATAGGCATGCTCTGCTGCTCCGGCGCGTCGGCAGTGTCGACGTTGGTGCCTGCGCGACCTCAATCAAAGTCAGAGAAGAAGGAAGTGGCAAGGGAGAAATGGATGGCACAGATGTTGCGTAAAGCGGAAGGAATGTGGCGAGAAAGACGAAGACACACCTTTTCCATCGCGCTTCTTGTAGGGGCCACGTTTCACACCCTTTTTCCTCTCCTTGCGCTGAGAGTCGACGCACTCTTCAGCTATGCCATACTTGACACAGCGGAGGCAGGGGCGGGCATCGTCGCATTTCTTACATGCCTTTTGACAGTTTGTGCATGCGTTCTTGACTTGCCTGCGCTTCGAACGCAGAGGCTGGGGAGGGACGAGACCCGGCGGAAAAGGGTACATGTGCATAGGCATGCTCGAATAGCCACTGACGGGATGGACTGTCATTTGGGGCTGGGGGTCGTTGGATTGAGAATCCGCGAGGTCTTCGCCGTCGGGCGTCTGATTTCGCTCGACAGAGGACATGAAGATGCAAGATGGAGCGGAGATGTGTGCTGCGAGAGTGTGCAAGGGGTGGGTATAGGATGGGATGTGGGAAGGCGATGAGGAGAAAGAGGAGGAGAAGAAGAGAAAGGATGGAGAACGATGTAGGAGGTGACGATTTGTGTATGATTTCGGTCAAGATTAAAGACGGTCAGGGCACGGGCACGCGTTTGACGAACTTGGCTCAGGGCGTCCGCGTTCAGTGTCTGGGTTCACGTGGCGGGAACCGAAGGTAGTTGCACGGCCCGCGCCGGAGGTGGAACGGCGGGGAAGCGAAGAGGAGAGGATGGCTGGCGGGGATGTCAATTGGCACATTGCAATGTCACGCTGGATCCAAACGTACGTCGAGAAGACGGTGGGCGACGGGACTTCGCTGAGCTCGGCGGACTGTCGGTTCGACCGTGATTGGAACTGGTGTGAAAGCGGAGCGCTGAGATCAGCAAAACATTTCCGATTATTTTTCTGACAAGAAATATTTTTACTTGTTTGTCGGCAGTGGGTAGGCCACTCAGGTGGCAGACACAAACAACCACCAACAAAACCTCCCGAGTTTCTCTGCCCACGCCTCTTGCTCGTCGTCGCCAACGACGATCAGCCCGTGTCTCGCTCACAACCACCGTCGGCGTGTTGTGCCCACCCCACCTTCCTCTTCTGTTCATTCTTTTTTCCTTTGCCATTTCTTTGTCCTGTTTCCCCGACGTGTTGGTTTCCCTTGTGCTGTGGAATGTCTACAGCATACAGCCAGCATGACAATGATTCCCGCACACCCGCTTCTCTCGGCGACGGTCTAGAGCCTCCTCCGCCAGTACCCGTCCCTGGGAACGATCCCCAGGTATACTCTTTACTTTTATTCACATTATTCTCCCTTGACGTGCACCCATGTCAGCTCCGTGTCCACGTCACCGAGCCCGCGCCGTCCCACGATTCGTTGAAGGTCGATGCAGACCAGGGCCTTCCTTCGCGTCCAGGATCATCCACCTCGTCCCTCGATCCTTATTACTTTGGCGTCCGGTCCCCGTCAGACTCTCCACCCGAACAATTTCAGGACCCATCCATCCAGAGCACTACTCCGGAGACTCGCATCCCTCATGATTCCTGTTCGCCTCTGACGCCTGTGCGGGATCCCGCCAACATTGACCGCAAAGGCCTTGTCGGTGTCGGCGAACTCGCAACTCCCCGTTGGGGAAAGCTCGTACGACGCGCAAGTGATGACGACGACAACACTCTGGACGTTCTGAAAGAAGAAGACAGTACTGAGCTTGTGGCTTCCAACGTCGAGCCCGATGGATCGGATAGCCCATGGACAATTGAAGCGGTTGACGGGGAATTGGATGATCAGGATCAGGTCGATTTTTCTTACCTTGCTACTGGATCATTCTGTTGATATTCGCTTGTCCAGCGTGACGTCAAGCTATTGGCGCGTACCATCCGTCCCCGGCGTTCGGTGGCAGACGAGAGTGGTGGAGAAGAGATTCTCTACCCCCGTCAGCCGCACGGATCTGATCTCTTACATCCGTTTGACCGTGTAAAGCCATCGTCGCCCGAGCCCCCTTCTCCTGTTGTTCCGCCTCTCCCTACTGAACAGTCCCTCTTGAGCGACGCGTCTTCTTCACCTCCGAGCTCTTTTACTCCGCTCACCCCACTTCGTAAAGCGAAGAAGCGCACGTCTGACGAGTTTGAGATGGATCACTCTGGTTTGTTGATCTCAAAGCATTCCGGGGTTTCTACCAAGGATCGCAGTCAGCTTGCTTCCAAAGAAGAGAAACCCACTTCCCTCCGTAAGCACCGTAGTACCGCGTCAACAACATCAACCAGCAGTACTCGTGACAAAGCGCGGGAACGTCGTAGGGAGAGTTTGAGCGCGTCGGCCAAGTCTAGTTCGGTAGTGTCTCCTACGGAATCATCCCCTATCGCGATCCCCCCACGCATTGAACGCGAACGGAGCACACACACGCGTCAGCTTTCTGCAGGTGATTCGTCCTCCGGACCTGATCCTGCGTCGGTGGCTCATCCGCGGCGTGTCCATACCACTGACTTTTCACACTTGCCACCATCGCCTTCTACGACATCTATCCACCAGTTCCTCAAGCACTCTAGCAGTGGTACCACTCCCCCCCATCGTCCCTCTTCGTCGAACAAGGAGTCTCATGTCCATGCTTCACCCAATGTTGCCCACTCTCTTCTTCGTGGGACTCAGGAAGGATGGTCGAGCATGGATGACGATGCCCATGCCGAAGCCCTCCGCAAGTTAGATGGATTGTCTGGTAAAACTGCTCGCGCGCGCGCCAGTGTGGGTAGTTTAAATCGGGTAAGCGCGAGTCGACCCGGCACACCCGGAAGCACCACCGGACGGTCTGGTGTGCACTGGGAGGGGGTTGGTAATGAGAACGGCAAGGTCAGCCGAAGAGGTAGCACCAAGGAAAAGGAGAGAAAGGAAGAGCCTCCTCGCCAGTTGACGTCAGGGCTTGGTATCTCCAGTTCGTCTAGGGATGTCGTTACTCAAGACGTCCACGAAGCACGAACAGGGTCAATCACTGGTGGGGATGAGCATCACAGTTCTTCAGGCCCTGAGAAACCCTCTAAAAAGCATACGTCAATCGGTGCACGCCTAAGCTTCACTCCTAAACGCGGATCCGCCTCATCTACTACTTATACGGGCACTCCTACGAGTTCGCGGGATTCGGCATCTTTGTCTACTGCTACCAGCGCAACCTCAGTATCTGCCCCTTCTGGTTCGGGCAGGCATTCCGCGGGTGCCGGGAAAGGGAGGCGTAACAGCGCGGGTAGTGACATTTCCAGCGTTTACTCTGGTGGTGATGGTGCGCTATATAAAGACCGCACCGGTTCGCTTGGTGCTAGCGCGGAGGCTCTGGAAGAGGATCGTGTTCCCCCCGTGCCTCCATTGCCGAAGGACTTGTCAAATTATCGTTCCCCACAATCCTCGCATGGCATTACATTTCCCCCTTCTGGGGTGGATGATAGCGAAGTTGACCGTACGGTCTCTCTTGAGGTTCCCCCGGCCGTGAAGCCTTCTACCCACCCCCACGCACTTCATCCCGACGAATCTCTGAATCCAGGGAGTCAGTCCGCTCCTGAGTCTGGCGCTCCTACTACCAAGACCCCCTCGAAGAAATGGAGTTTCTCTAACGCGTTGAATATCAAGTTGACGAGCTCGCCTTCTATCTCCTCGATGAAGGATAGGGACCATTCACTTTCAAGTAACAAGACGGCTAGCTTTCCACTGAGTCCGCGTTCAATGCAAAGCTTCAGTCAACAGCTGCGCAAGTCCACGTCGAGGGAGCATGCTCTTTCGCCACCTGTCGCTCCAGGAGCGTCTTGGTCACCCGTTCAGCCTGACGCTATGGTATCTGCCGCGTCCCTTGCCTCCCTTTCTTCTGTCGGATCCGCCCGTGGTAGCAAGTCTCCCGCGATCCTCTCCACCAAGACACCCGATCGTGAAAGGGGGTATCCCAGCCGTCCTGGCACGGGCTCTAGTGGCAGCAACAACACAACTGGGTTATCAGCTCCCCAGAACGCACCCCTTAGTCCAGCTTCATCTATACGGAGACATCATTCCAAACGTCTCACACCTTCGTCAATCCCATTCTTCCGGCGCTCTTCTTCGCAAAGTATGCAGATTCCTCCCACGAATCCCATCCCCACGTCGGCATCACCCACTATGTCATCGGCTCTAGGCTCCACACATAACAGTGAGAGGGCGGGAGGTTCGCCTATCAAGGACTCATCTCGTACTGTGCCGATTACTCCGAGTTCGCACAAAAAGTCATCTGTGCTCAGTTTGGGGTTGCCGTCACTTCTAAAATCCAGTTCAAGAAGGAGTCTACATGGCGATAAGAACGATGCTGGGACCAGCAAAGAGACTAGGGATGGCTTGCGATCGCGGGACTCAGAAAAAGAGAAGAGTAAACAAGAGCCGAAGGACCGGAGTGAGAGCAGGATATCAGTCCTCATGGGTCGTAAGCGCGGTAAGGTAAGTAGGCAACGTGGTCCTCGGGAAAAAGTTACTAATAGCGTTGGCCAAGACGTTATCATCTACCGACACGAAAAAAGCCAGTGCCGCTGTAACATTACCACCCATGCAGATGACCGCGCTTCCCGCCACGACCGCCCAGCGTGTCGCCAATCTCAAAACTAGTAACAATTCGGTTTCCACACCTACAACGGCGACATCTATCACTAGAACAGGATCGTCGTCTCGCGTTACCTCCCAGACCGTTAGCTCGATGCAAAAGCAGTCCGATGCTTCTCTTCGTACCAGGAACCAGCTACCTACCATCGCAGGTTCACCTTCAGTTGGGACTACCGGGCACAGTGCATCAAAGGAACAACCGAAAGATGGCCCACCCTCGGTTTTGCTTAATTCTATGTCTTCTTTACCTAAAGAAACACCCACAAAGATCCCGCGTATTTCCAGTCGTACATCCGCTGCTGGTTCTCCAGGGTTGGGAGTTGGTTCTTCACAGAGCACTCACGTTGGTCGGCGCATTAGTCTCAACGTTACTGCGCCTTCTACTGATCCTTCACCAACACCTGGTGAAGCGACCATCAACGAATTCGGCGTGTTAGACGGCGCGGAAACTCATAGTGGAAAGACGACGATGGCGGATACCCGGCGCCAATCCATACGTGTTTCTCCGACGTCGAGCTCGAAGGTACCTCGCCAGCCTTCCGGTCCTCCGTCTGCCGGTGGAATCCCTCGTAAAGCCAACCGTGACTCTGTCTCGTTCAGTGCATTGCGCAAAGCGTCTACCGGTTCTGTGGCTTCGACAGCATCTGTGGCAGCTCAGCCGAGCGAATCATCGCATAGCCATCACCGTTTCTCCGCTCTTTCCCCTTCGAAGGGTCTTAAGCTCTTGAGTCCGAAGATTTCCTTACCGACTTCGCGCACTTCAAATAGCAACAGCAACACGGCGAGTTCAAGTGCGCACCGTGCTCAAGCTGGGACACCCTCGTCAAGTCGTCAATCTCTGTCTACGCCTTCCCCCGTCCAAAGCACAGTGGATGAAGAGGAGTTACTTGGGGATGAGGAGATGCTCCAGTATATCCGGCGCCAGCAGGCTAAGAGAATGGCTACAGGTGCAACGCAGGAGGAGTTGGATGAATTGCTCAAGTTCCCGGAGCCAACGCCTCCGAGCCCCGCACTTACACCAGAAGGTGCGTTGTCAACGCTTAGAGACAGATCTGTTCGCTGACGCACCGTAGAACTCTTGAAGAGCTCTCAAGCGCAGTTCCTGTCGGCTTACGAACGTGAAGAATGTCTCAACTATCCGCAGGTGTACTGTGTCGGTGCAGGTAGTCAGAAGAAGCAGGCTCATCCAGGCTTCTCCGCTAACAACTTTGGGTATGATGACGAGCGTGGCGACTACATCGTGGTCAATAACGATCATCTTGCTTACCGCTATGAGGTCGTGGATACGCTCGGCAAGGGTTCGTTCGGTCAAGTCTTAAACTGCAGGGACCATCAAACTGGCGAATCTGTTGCAATCAAGATTATTCGCAACAAGAAGAGGTTTCATCACCAAGCGTTAGTTGAGATCAAAATTTTGGATAACCTTCGTAAGTGGGTACGTAATAATAACCTAAAATATCCGTTCCGTTGTGAACCGCGTTCCCCAGGACCAAGAAGAGAAACACCATGTCATCAAGATGACAGAGCATTTCTACTTCCGGAATCATCTTTGTATCGCCATGGAGTTGCTCAGCATCAATTTGTACGAATTGATCAAGGCCAATGGCTTCGTCGGCTTCACCACCACGTTAATTCGGAGATTCACAAGCCAGATGATTATGTCCTTGTGTCTGATGCGCCACCACAGGATAGTTCACTGCGATCTGAAACCGGAGGTATGTTCTTGAGACTCGCCTGTGATTGATCTGACATGTACGCAGAATGTTCTTTTGAAGCATCCAGCTAAGAGTGCTATTAAAGTCATTGATTTCGGCAGCAGTTGCTTTGAACACGAAAAGAGTATGCGATTTTCTGATTGACCAATTCATATCTGATCTCGCCCGCAGTCTACACATACATTCAAAGTCGCTTCTATCGCTCGCCCGAGGTCATACTTGGCATGAATTATCACATGGCCATTGACATGTGGAGTCTGGGTTGTATTCTTGCTGAATTATACACCGGCTTTCCCATCTTCCCCGGTGAAAATGAACAAGAGCAATTGTCATGTATCATGGAGGTTCTTGGCCCTCCCGACAAGGACTTCGTCAACCGCAGCTCCCGAAAGCGGCTCTTTTTTGGTATGTTGCACAGTTAGTGACTTGGTCAAGACCTTACTCATGCGTGCAGATAACAATGGCGCCCCACGGCCAGTAGTGAACTCCAAGGGTCGCAGAAGGAGGCCTGGGACCAAGTCTCTTGCTCAGGTCCTCCGGTGCCAAGATGAAGATTTCATAGACTTTATAGCTCGTTGTTTGGTTTGGGATCCTGAGCGACGGATGAAACCTCAGGCAGCTTTGCAACACGCATTTCTTAAGGCGGGCCGTCGTTCCAGGGCCGCCAACCCTTCCCCTGCCACAGCGAAAGCACTGTTGTCATCGTCGAGCCTCACGAACGCCCGAATTTCCAAGGTCACTGAGACTCCAAAAAAATCACAAATCAGTGCGCCGACCCCCTTAACTGCCCGGACTACTCGCACCCTCGTCAATGGGGTCACTTCCACTCCCTCTCATTCGACCTCGATAGGTGTGAGTTCCCGTACATACCGGTCATCTCAATCACACGGCCTTTCGTCTCAATACTCCAGCCGCACGCTTGGGCTAGCAGTGAGTTATCCATCATCGGAACAGCCTTTCGAACAAGAGCTTATGGGATGGCTTCAGACGACAGCTACTAAATAAGTGGTCGGTGTGATGTGAATTGATCGTCGTTCCCTACTCTATAGCCGCTTTCACTTCCTATCCCATATCCTTAAAACGAGCTGGCCTTGCCCCTTCTCAGGAATACCCCTGGTCTGCTGTACTTTACCCGCTTGTTTTCTGCATGTTTTTCGTCGGCATTCCGCATATTATCATAATGCTCGCATCGCCCAATTGATTCTCAACCACCTTGGCATACCGGAGGCTCGAATGAGTGCAATACATAGTGTACATGTGCGTCAAAGGCGTGCATACATGCGTGCGGTTGCAAAGGTCACTTTACCGACAATTCCGACGCTCGTTCCAAGCACTGCGACAACTCCCCGGCTAGCATACGCTCTTCTGGGTTCCACGTCCAGCACTTGCTCAGTGTTTCCCACAAATCATCCGACATCCAAGGTACTGCTTCTGGCTCCTTTGGTCGCGGCGGCAGCAGTCCCTCAGCTAGGTCCTTTATGACGACGATATCCCGTCTCTGATGCGAGTAAGGATGCTTCATCGTAAGGAGCTCCAGCACGCTCATACCAAACGCAAAGATGTCCGAAGCCATCGTCGGTGTCGCGTCCTCGCTGGCGTTAAGCTCCGGTGCATGCCAACGGACGGCAGATGTGTTCGAGAGGATGACCATGGCCGATTTACCCACAACGTCAGCGAGAACCCGAGTGAGTCCAAAATCTGAGAGCGAGACAACACCCTGAAGGGGAGGAATGGGGAGGAGTGATTAAACAATGGATGCGTTTAGCTACCTCTTCAGAAACTAACATGTTGGTCTGCGCAACATTTTTTGATGATCAGTGTGGAGGAAGCCCCACAAGGCACGAAAGCACAAACTTACACATTTTACTGGCAGCAGTGCGTCAGTGAACGGGAGACGCAGGACGGGCTCGCTGACTCACGATTGCCGTGCACGATCTGATGGTCGTGCAGATATTCCAGTCCTCTAGCGGCGTGATTGAGCTGGGTCACGATCAACTGCCTGTCGGTTGAGGACATCTGAAAGGAAACCCACCAGCCTCAAAGGGTTCACATCTGGATTGTCATGACGGTAACTGTTGGCCATCGTCAGCTTGGCGCCACCAGAGTAGCATTATGGAAACACTCACTTTCGCACATGATCCAATTGCCAAGGAGTGACCTGCGAGCATGATCAATGACGGGTCTCAAAAGTCTGGGAACCTGCAGCTTACGATGTGAACGGGCCCCATGTTGGTCACGATGCCCAACATTGTGAGCACGTTCTCGTGCTTGAGTTTCGACCAAACACTGATTTCATGCTCGAAACGCTACGGGAAAGGGGCAGGTTCGACACAAATTGAATAGAGAACACTGCGGGGAAGGACACGAACTGCTTGCAACCTCTTTGCCTTGGGATCATGCTCATCAACAACTCGCAACGTTTTCAACGCCACCTGACCGCATGACGACGTGTTATTTCAAGTTGAATGGATATGTATTTGCTCTGACCTTTTTCTCGCCTAGCCAACGAGCTTCGTAGATCTGGCTGTACAAGCCAGCGCGAACAGGCATCGGATTTGTCTTCTTTACTTGGTTATTTAGGATAGGAATGGTGGGTGGGATATGGGTGAGACGATGCAAATCGAGGAGCGCTTGCTCAAGTTGGTTCTGTACAGTTGTGATGGGAGAAGGGGGACGGGAAGAAGTAGGAGATTGGTCAATCTGCCGACCATCGCTAAGCATCGTGGCGGACGGAGCAGGAACCTGATCGTGGAGACTAATGAGGCGCTGTTGGACCACAAAGTGATCAAAATCCGTAGGCTGACGTGACGAGAACAAAAGGGGTACCTCCTGACCCAGACGCATGAGCTCGTGTGCAGCGTCCCCACCACGGCTATGTTGTTTGACCGCTCGCTCGATCTCTCTAGGGCTAATGAGAAGCTGCTGCAATGTGTCAGTCATGGCAGCTTGATGGTGCCGCATCATATCGAGCGATTCTTTTTGCATGCGCAACAGCGCGACTGGATTAGCAACCTGCAGACGCATGAGTTCATCCTGACCGAGTCAAGAGGGGCCTGACTGACGTGCAGGCGTTCCATGGCGTGATTGACATCAGCATGGCACTTGTCCAGATCACGCGCGATCTGGGTGCTTTTCACTACGAGCCGGACATGGGTCAGAAGAACGCAAGAAGATAGGACGCAGCCTCTTACAAAACCTCTCAACCTTGCCGCAATCAGCCCATTTTTGTATGCGGCGATGGACGCTCGACAGTACACTAGCATCATACGATGAGCTGAGATGGTCAAGCAGACGAAAGAAACACGGACATGGCCGCTTCGTCGAATGCGGCGCTGGCGTCCAAGCCGACGAGCAGCGAGGACTGCTCGTTGATGTCATTCAACAACGACGTGCAGCGCGCGACCAGCTGTGCGGATTTTTCCTAATTTTGATGGCAGCGAAGGAAGCGAGAAAGAGGATGACGAGAGCCGTCTGAGCGAGAGACAATAGCGTCCCAAAGGCTACTGACCTTGTGCACCGATACCTGTGAACAAGTTGCGTTGATCATCTGTAACGCCAACACGCCACCCGAAGCGTAGGGTACGCCAGAGAGCGTCACCGCCAGTTGAGCAGCCCCGAGTGCAGGTCCAATAATGCTAGTCGCCATCGCTACGTCGCTCTCGGATACGAAAGATGGTCCGGGGAGCCCACAGGATGTCACCTTCGCTGATGTATGCGGAGACTCGCGGATGGGAAAGTCTTGCAGAACCTGTGCAGGGGATGGAACCTCGCATGAGGACCTACAGCATTCCACGTCCTTCTGCGTCCTTACGTCTTGGTACACACCCAGGCTGTGCGGTCCAGGCGGTTCGCAGTGCACGACCACTCACGCATGGCAGCGCTGGGATGGCGATGAGCACGCCGGCGACAGGATGAGGTGTGACCGTCGTGACCGTCGGACGCGAGCACACCGCGGTAGCATCGCCAGCGAATTTACGTCTGTCCCACCACGATGAGCCGCAAACGACAACGCTCGCGGGCCGCCTTGACCGACGACGACGACAAACCTGTCGCCGTCGTCGACGAACCCGAGCTCGCGCAAGACCATAGCTCGAAATCGCACCCGGATGACGACGACGACGACAACGACGACGACGGGCGGAAGCGGGAAGTCGGTGTCTGGGACGCGTTCAAAGAGGAGCACCACGAAGGTCGGTGCCCGAGTCGACGCACAGCAAGTATGCTGACGTGCCCTCTTGCTAGTTCTCGAGCAGCTGCCGCTGTCGTTGCATCGTCAGTTCAAGCTCATGCGTGAATTGGACTCTCAGAGCGAGGGTATGCATCCGTACAGTCACTCGCGTCTGCGCGTCTCAGATCCATACAGTCTTGCAGGCGGGCCTCCTCGCGTCTGTTCGGCGGTACATTTCCCTACGAGAGAATCTGGCAGCGCGACATGGTGAAGGCTCCTTGCATGCAGAGGGCGCTCAGTCGGACGCTACGAACGCAAACAGCGCAGAACGATGCGACGGGTTCCCCACTGCAATGCAGGCCGACACAGACGAGGCCCCTCCTGTGGCACACCAGCCAAAGCCCGGAGAAACCACCCGCACACTCCAGCACATCGCCCAGACTTCCGAAGACGCTATCCGGGCTGCAGAAGAAAAAGTGAACATCGCGCAGACTGCATATGAAACTGTGAGTCTTTTTTTCCTCCCGCCTGCATATCATTCATCAGTGTGACAGGTAGACAGACATATTCGTCTTCTCGACCAGGCCATCAAGGAACAAGAGGCCGCCATATCCCTGGGTGTTCGTCCCGGCACCCATCTGGCCCCAATCCTCCTCCCTGATCTTGTCGTTCCCCGATGGGCGCGTCCCTCTCGCGTCGAGCATAGTCCCGTCCCGTCGCTCTCTCCCGAGCCAGGGCTGTACGTCGAAGAGCCACCGGTCCTCGGGCTCCCCCTGCCACGACACCCTTCGCCCAAGGCACCAAAGAAGGGAAAGAAGGCTGTCGCTCCCAGACCCACGAAGCCCGAGAAAGAGGAGATCTCTCCGCCCACTGTGGCTGGTGGCGAAGAGTCTTCCGTGGTTCTGCGCACGCGTCGCACTGGGGTCCGACTGACTATCCCTGCTCATCCCCAGCCTCCAGGGCCGAGCGTTCCCGCTGACCCGAATGAAGCTCGGTACTGCTACTGCAACCAGGTATCATTTGGGACGGTGGGTGTCCTCGTTCCAACCTCGTAGATGTGCCTTGGTTCTGTGGCTTCACTCGTCCTTTGACTGTTACTTATGTGGGATGTTGATATATAGATGATCGCATGTGACAACGTGGGTTGTAAGTTGGAATGGGTAAGTCGTCTTGACTACCGCCGTGCTGGGTATGCTGACTCGGGCACCCAGTTTCACCTTGGATGTACTGGTCTGTCGGACGTGCCGAGCAAAAAGACGAAATGGTACTGTCGAGATTGCAAGCCCAAGATGACACAAAGAGGGAGATCTAGAATGTGAGATTCAACGATGCAAGCACGCGGGCATCAAAGATTGGAAAAATATGGTAGCACTAGTACATGTGGTATAATGTGGCAAATAACTTATCCTAGCGTGAGTCGATCCGTGTACTAGTCCTCGATGACGCTCAGATTGAGCTTGTTGGCGAGTGTCTCCATGTATACTTCTACAGGCGGTTGTCAACCAAGGCGAGTGGCGACTGAAGGAGGAAACGTGCCTGTTTCATGCCGCAGCTTCCAGTATTCGGCAAGGAGCTCGTTGAGCTCTGCCTCGCTTTTCTTGAGGTGTTCTGCCATCTACAGGGTGCATCGGACCATGGCCATGGCCGGACGCGGACATGGAAAGATACCTTTGCTTCGATATCATCGGCCTCTTGGCGGAGTTCCTCTACCAGTTTATCGTTATCGCGCCGTTCGACGTCCATCTGCTCGTACTCTCGTTGGAGTCGTTCGATGGTTTGCTGGCTTGCGAGACGCTTCTCTTCTGCATGTCTCTGTGCCCGTTCAAGCTTTTCTTGTGCGTTTGCGAGCTGCCTGTGTACTCGCTAAGACGGTACATGAGCGCGCGACGCCCGGAACGGAGAGCAGGGATGGCGTGCCTCCTTTTTCATTTGGAGTTCGATCCGTTCGATCTTTTTATAGTCCAGGCTATCTTTGACGTCGGCAAGCTCTTTTTGGGAGCTCTCTAGGAGTTGGGCTTCTTTCTCGATCGTCTGAAGTTGCTCGATGCAGCCTCGCACGTCCTGGAGGTGAGTGTGGGTGGGAATGTGGAGGCATAGGGGAGAAGGGAGAACCTTTTCGATGCTGGTGAGGGTGGTGATCTTTGCTTGGAGGTCTCTTGCCTTTGCCTCGTGCATGGCAAGAGTTTTCTTGTCCTCGATGGCGGTAGCACCCATTGTGGTGATGTTTCGCTTGATTCGCTCGGGACTCTGGACGATCCTGCTCCGGGTGCGTTGTATGGTGTCGAGGAAGAGAGAGGTGTCTGAGTTTATGTTTTCCTTTTTCAAGATGACGTTTGCCTTTTCGATCTTGAGTGCCTCGATGTCCTTTACGACGGCCTGGGTTGTTTCCTTGGTGGCTATGAGATGTGCGGTGATGGCGGCGTTTTCTGCGCGGAGCTCTTCGCACTTTGGTTCGTCCTTTGCGCGTTGGAGCCTGGCGGGAAGGTCAAGGGGGAGGGTGCGTCGAGGGAGGGGCGTACTTGAGGGTGTTGAGCTTGTGCTGGACGGCAGCGAGCTCGTGGGCGACCTGCTCCCTCTCTTCGATGATGGAGGTGGACCGGTCGCGGAGGTTGGCGACAAAGGGGGTGCACTGTTCGGCGAACTTGACAAAGTTGATGAATGCGGAGAGGATGAAGCGGGTGCGTTCTGGATCCGGGAGGTGGATGTCCTTTGCGCTAAAGTCCATGATGCGCGCGGCGTTGGCGAAGCGGGTGAGATGGTAGAGGAGGAGGTTGTGGGCGATGCTGGTGGCATAGATGTCCTGGGGGCGATGAGGCGCGGTGCGATGGACACGGATGGACGTACGGTGTTTGGGTCGTCGAGCGCGGCGAGGGCGTGCTGGACGGGCTCGTGGAGGACGTCGGGCGTGATGGCGGTGACCTGGTCGAGGCAGGCGGTGTACACGCCGGCGACAAAGTCTGGGGACGGGCGGGCGAGCTGCTCGTTGCTCACGGAGAGGCCCCACTCGGACAGGGCGGCCATGATCTCGGGGATGGGCATGTTCGGGAACCAGTACTGGCCCGCCATCGCCGTCCGGTCGCGTCGCGGTCACGTGGCCTGCATGGACGCGCTGCCACGCTTTCGTCGGCCTTGACCCGTCGAGCATGTCTGCGCCACCGAGCCCCCCGAGAAAGGTCGCTCGTCCTCTCCTCCTCCTCCTCCCCCCTGCCTCACCGCTTTCTTAAAGGGCCCCTCCCGGTTCAGACCTGCCACCGCGGCCGCAGCGTGTGCGTGCGCCGCCCCTGCCGCATCTCTTTCCTCATGCTTTCCATTTCAGTCCCCGGCGCGAGCAAGCGACCGTCCATGTCCCTCGGCGTCCTCGACCTCGCCCACTCTCCCCCGCACCCCGCAAAGCGCGTCCCTCCCGACCGCCCCCAGGGCACCCCCTCGAAGCGTTTCAAGCCCGCCACCGCCCACATCTCCGTCCCGCCGTCAACCTTGGCCCGCCACCGCTCCCCAGACCGCGGAGAGACCCCCAGCGAGGTGGATTCGCTCAACCCGGGTCTTGGTCACGCTCAACTCGCTGTTGCCCCTTTCAAGTCCCCCCGTCCTCTTCTGCCCCACACATCCCCTCAAAAGTCCTCCGCCGACTTTTCGGACCTCAGCTCGGTACTCCATCTCTCCATCTCCTCTCCATCATCTCATACATCTACCAGAAATCTCTACAAGATCTCCGCGCTTTGCTCTCCTTCAACCAGTCGTTTCGTAAGATGATCGTCCAAATGATGACCGATCATCTCCAGAACACCCAGCATAATGATATCATCGCTCTTTCCCTTTACTTGTCCGTGCTTCTCTCCCCTTCTTTCTCCTCTTATCATCTCCTTTTAGATCTCAAACCGATGATCGTATCCGCGCCATCACACTTCGCATCGAGTCCTTCGACATCGCCCAAGACTCGGAAGATCCATCTCGGTCATTCCCCGCCCCCTTCCCCATGCTGCCCTTCCCAAGCACCTCCCTCTCCGCCAGAGGCCCGCCCGACACCAGACGCACGCCCCCCTCGTCCATGGCCATCTCCGATTCCTCCAACAGCACCTTCGACACCCTCTTCGCACCCAGCACCGCTTCCAACCTGGCCCACGACACTCCGATGACAATCGATTCCCCAGACGTCGAGCTCGATTTACACGACATATCTACAGCGACGCTCGTCGTAGGTGATAGCGATGATGCATACTATGACAAGTTCGATCCGATTCCAGACGACCTCGTTTTCTTCGATCCAGACAAGCCCGAGGTACCTCCTCCGTCAAGCGCCAGAGCGGCCTCGGCCTCCGCTTTCTTGCCGGCATCCCTTTCAGTCGTTCCTGCGATCCCGGGTGGTCGGATAGATCATACCTCCTCACCATACTATACAGAGGTCATCTCGATCCTCAAGAATACCTTCAGGCTGTCGACCTTCCGCACCAACCAGCTAGAGTGTATCATCGCCACGTTGGACGGCAAGGACGTATTCTATCTTGCCCCAACCGGAGGCGGTAAATCCCTTTGCTTTCAGCTTCCCGCTCTCTGTGTCACAGGAAAAACCCAAGGAACGACGTTTGTCATATCTCCTCTCATATCCCTCATCTCCGACCAAGTCACAGCCCTGCGGAAGAAGGGTGTCCCCGCTTTTCCGCTCACAAGTGCTGTAGAAGAAAATGAGGTAAGGCAGGCGATGCGTATGATGAGAAGTAACGCCGAAGAAAAGCCAAAGCTGGTGTACACGACCCCAGAACGGCTCCAGAAGAGCGACTGCCTCAAGGACGTCGTGAACCAGCTGTACGAGGAAAAGCAACTGGCGAGGTTCGTAATTGACGAGGCACACGTCATTGGAAGTTGGGGAAGAGATTTCCGTGCCTCTGTATGTCCACAGTCTACCGTCGGACGCGCCCCTGATTTGAGTACAAAGTATGCAGAATTGAATGTTCTTCGCAAAAACTGGCCCGGCATCCCCATCATGGCCCTTACTGGCAGTGCGAACAAAGATGCAATCGAAGACATCAAGCGTAATCTCGCGATGCGAGACCCTGTCTGCCTCGCCCAGTCTTTTAACCGTCCTAATCTGCACTATTCAGTCCGTAAGAAACCAGCTCTGAAGAAAGATCTCGCGCAGAACATTGCGGGCTTCATCAAGACACATCACCCAACCGGTACTGGCATCATCTATGTTCTGTCGAGAGCCGAGTCCGAAGAAATGGCGCAGAAGCTCAGGGAGGAATGGGGCATCGAAGCGCGACACTACCACGCAGGGGTAGGCACCGTAGAGCGACGGACCAACCAGGAAGACTGGATGGCAGGGAGATGCAAGGTCATCGTAGCCACGGTATGAATCGGGTGCTACGATATAGGTCTCTGCAGCTCACGTCACGGTAGATCGCTTTTGGCATGGGCATTGACAAACCAGACGGTATGCATGCCTTTTCCCTCGGGTGCAATTGGTCTGATGTCTACGCCTAGTCCGATTCGTCATTCACGCTACATTATCAAAGGATATGGACGGGTGCATGCCGCTTCCCCTGTCCACCCCGCTTGGGCTGACGCACACCACAGGTACTATCAAGAAACGGGACGCGCTGGCCGAGACGGCAAGTCCTCTGACTGTGTTCTCTGTAGGTGTTTATTTCCTCCACACGCTCGTGACCCATGACACCGCTTTCAGTCTACACATACAGTGATGCCATCAAAATCGAAAAGATGATTCGAAACCCCAACACTAACGACCCCACACGTGATGTGCCGTCTGAAACCGAGATCGAACGCCAGGTCGTCAAGCTTCAAGGCGTCGTTGCTTATTGTTGCAACGAATCCGATTGTCGGCGTGTGCTCATTCTCCGTCACTTTGACGAGGAGTTTAAGCCAGAGGATTGCCACAATCAATGTGACAACTGCCACAGACCTGGTAAACTGATCCAGCACGACTTCACACTAGAAGCGAAGCAGATCATTCAGCTGCTACAAGAGATGATGACAGTCGCGAGCAACCGTCGCGTGACGCAAGGCCAGCTCAAGGATACATGGAAAGGCAAGAAGAACAGGGCGGTTCAGCCGTACAAGGGCCTGCCCCTGTACGCCTCCGGCAAGGCGTTGAACCACGAGACCGTCGACCGCATATTCACACACCTTGCCAACGAAGGGGTCGTCTCGATGTACAGAGTTCCGTGTTCCAGTGGCTATTGCAATACGTATATCCAGGTAATGCTGTTTTGCTTCCTAGCTTGCAGATACTGATATGGTCGGTAGCCTGGTAGCGCCGCCCAGGATTACCTACATGGGGGCAAGCAACTAGTGTTGGCATGGAAGGAAAGGGAAGAAGACACCAGGGCACCCGCAAGGCCCGTTCCCCGGAAAAAGGGAAAACAACCGGACCCTCCACCACCGCCCTATGCGAGTCTGTACGAGGATATCGAGGACGCAGACGACACGTCAGGATCGGAAGCGCTTAAAGACCTGATCGACAATGGCGATGTGTCTGAGCCGACGACGTCCATGGTCCCGGAGGCCAGCACCTCGCGGTCAGCCAGTTCGGCGGAACGTTCGACAGATTTGCAGAGCAAACAGAACGCGGTTTCTGCTGAAGATGATATCACTATAAGACTGAGGCGGTTGCAGGAGACGAGGCGTCTGGTAGGTGTTCTGTACTGGTATTCCCGATCGGCGTGTGGACTGTTCTCGTTGGTGCAGATTTCGGAAAAATTCAAAAAATACCCATTGGGTGCCATTTTGCAGGACGAAACGCTCGAAATGCTGGCATTGACTCCCCCAGAAGGTACATGAAATTATGTCGACTGCCTGATGACGGCGACACGGTGGACTTGGCTGACAAACGGCCCGTATCACAGATGCACAAGCCTTTAAACACATTCTCATGGATAGCGAGGACCCGGACGAGATCGAGAACAAGTGGAACACCTTTGGTCATGAATTCCTTGCTGCCCTAAAGGACCTGTGAGGTTTGGCGCGAGCCCGATGAACGCTCGTCGACTGACACGGGGGAAAAATAGGTCTGGCACACGCAGGTCGTTTGATACTGTCAAGATGCATCGTGACTTTGCATTCAATGGATGAACACTCCAAGGCAAGGACCTCCCTCGGGAGCATCACCGTCATTTTTATTCCCGTTGCGTTGCACATTTCACACATTACTTTGTACATCACCTCGCTGGTTCCGGGCACATTTGTACTATACCACATGATGTCAATTAGAGTAGTGAAAAAAGACCGACCAGTGACGCCACGAAGCGCTAATAGCCACCTCCATCGGCGTTTGCAGCCCTCTGAGACGCCAATTGTCGTCGTTGTACATCCTCCAGCTTTGGACAGTTCGAGATGCCGTGTCCGAGACCTGAAAGAAAAAGGGCGTCAATACCGTAGGCCACAGTCGAGAACACGACGTTACCCCCGCAGACTGGACATCCCTGGAGGGACCCGCCTTGCGCCGCGCGTGGATCCTGGATGGTTTGCAAGAACGGGGGAACCCTGGCCGTCCACCGCGCGTTCAGTCAGCAGCCTAGCACATTGAAAATACCCACTTTTGTCCCGCCTCCATCAACAAGTATTTAAGATCCAACAACGTTTGCTCTGGGGTGCTCATGTTGACAAACGTCGTCGCGATACCTGTTTTGCCGCTCCTGCCCGTGCGGCCGATCTGGTGCACATAGTCCTCAATCTCTTTCGGCATCGAAAATATGATGACGTGCTGGATGTCGTTGAAGTCGAGCCCTTTGGAGGCGACGCCAGACGCAACCATGACGTCCTTGGCACCGGATTTGAAGGACTTGATCGCATATTGACGTTCTTCTTGACCTATCACAAGGGAAGTCCGTGGAGAACAACAACAACCACGGTAGAGATCGTACTTTTCGAGCCGTGAATCGCGACTGCTTCGATGCCTTTCAGAAGGAGATATTCCTGTATGTCTGCGCCGGTAATATTGTTTCATGAAAGAAAGACGTCAAACTCGCGCACGCCACCGGGACCGGTCGTGGACGTACGCACCATCGACCTCGTTCTTGTTCTCGCTAAAGATGATCACGGGCGGCGCCGTCTTTTGTAGACACTCGAGGAGGTAAACCATCTTTGCTTCCTGCTTGACGTACTCGACGACCTGGAGTACGTCCAAGTTGGCTGCGCCTGCACGGCCGACGTTGACGAGCACGGGCCGAACAAGTGATTGCTGTGCAAAGTCTTGGATCTTCCGCGGCATTGTGGCAGAGAACAAGAGTGTCTGGCGCTGGCGCTGGACACGCAGTTCAGAGACACGAAGAACGTCGACGGCGCGAACGAGAGAGGCACCTTGAAGAAACTCATGATGTTCCTGACGTCGTCTTCGAACCCCAGATCGATCATGCGATCCGCCTCGTCCATACATAAATACTTGCAATTTGCGAACCCGAACCTCTTCTTCTCCAACATGTCGATGAGTCTCCCGGGCGTCGCAACGACAACGTGGAGCCCCTTGTTCAACACGTGACTCTGCTCGCCCATGGATATGCCACCTATACACAACAGCGTGTTCAGAGGGGGATACTTGCGATCTTTTGAGATGGCAGCAGTCCACGAGAGAACGTTTTCGTACGTTTGTGTCGCAAGCTCGCGCGAGGGACAAAGAATGACGCCAGCGGGACCTTCACCACGGACAAAAGGAAGACGGGCTTCCTCCTCGAGAGCGAGCATGATGAGGGGAAGACAGAAAGCGAGGGTCTTTCCGGAGCCAGTGAATGCGATCCCAATCATATCTCGACCAGAGAAGCTATGGAACATGAGTGCACTGGGATGTGCGATGGAGAGAACGAGCGCACGCGGTCGGTATGCCCTGCAACTGGATCGGGGTGGGAGTGACGATCTTTTTGGACTTGAGAAACTGAAGCATGGAATCTGGAATTTTCATATCCTGAAGCATGATGAGAGTCCCTGTGCAAGGAATGCTGATACGGTGCTCACTTCAAAGTGCTCGATTGGAGGCGGAACGTCCTCGCCGTCGACGATGATGTGGTACTTTTCCCGTAGGCGTCGGTGCTGCTCTTCTGTACGTTCACGGATATACTTTGGAGGTCTCCATCTGCACTGGGGGTCAGGGTAAAGCACCGCAGGAAGGACGGAAACCCCACGAAGTCCTGAGCGAGTCTGAATACTGTATGCCTTTTGCGAGCTCCAGATCCGAGGCGAGCTTGCGCCGACTAGCTATCGCAGCGAGTAATTCCGCGTCAGCTTCCTCGGCCTTTTCTACCTCTGTCTTTTGGGCATCTAGAGGCGGGAGGTGAGACGACGTGCGGGGTGATGCGCGAGCACGCAGACCTTCTGCAGCCTTGCGGGAGTGGACCTCCTGGGCCTCGAGGAGGAGCGTTCTCTCCTTTCGTGCCCTCTCCCTGCGTCGCTCCTCCTCGCGTTCCGCATCCTCCTTCTCGAGTAGTTCCTCGAGCTGTTTCTTTGCCTTTTCCCGCGCGTCAGAGGTGGACGAGAGCGCGGAGAGTTTGGCCAGTCTGGCTTCGCGTCGTTGGGCAACGGGAACATATGGCTCGTACGTCTCGTCGTCGAGGTTGTAGACGGCCGGCGAAGGCGAGCGGGCGGTGCGGCGTTGCTTTTGTGTCGACGCGGACATGTCAGTGCAGGACTCGACCTTGCTTGCGACCCCACGCGCGATGGCGGACCAGTTCGACCCGACGACGCACCCCCACAGACGATGTCAGTCCCCCCCACTCGTCCTGCATCTCCTCCTCATCCTCCACAGACAACCCGCTCACCAACACACACATCCTCGTCTCTCCACACCGCACAAGGCGTCCTTGGCTAGGCCAGACAGAGCCCCCCGCACCGTCCCATCTCCCCCAGTATGACACCCACTGCTATCTCTGCCCTGGAAACGCCCGCGCGAACGGATCGATCAACAAAGACTACAAGGCTACCATGGTATTCGAGAACGACTACGCCGCAGTTCTCCCACCACCGGGACCTGCTGCTCCTGCAACTCCCCATCCCTTGCTGACCGCAGAGCCGATCCAGGGTGGCTGCGACGTCGTGTGTTTCCACCCGAGGCATGACCTGAGCCTGCCTACCCTCGGCCTAGACGACATCCTGGCCATCATCGAAGAGTGGACGCACATATACCACCGTCGGGGCACTCAGGACGGCATTGCATACGTCCAGATCTTCGAGGCAGGTCGCTCTCTCATTCTCGGTGGGGGGTATGAGGTTGATCAGCGCAAGATCAGAACAAGGGCGCGATGATGGGCTGTTCGAATCCGCATCCCCACAGTCAGGTTTGGTCTACATCGGTTCTTCCCACCCTCCCGGCCAGGGAACTGAGGAATCTGCGCGATTACGCCTCGTCCTCTGCGGCAACGACAAACGGGCCGAAGGGGTACCAGGACAAGCCGTGTCTCTTGTGTGAATATGTCACCTTTGAACGCACTGCAGAGGAACGTATCGTGGTCGAGAACGAGCACTTTGTTGCGCTTGTTCCGTGGTGGGCTTACTGGCCGTTTGAGGTGCTCAGTGAGATGGGTTCCGTACGAATCGCCTCGAGAGCTCACGACGCTGCACCAGTGTTGCCATACAAGCGACACGTGCCTTCCCTCGCCCATTTCAGCCCAGGAGAGACGCGCGCGTTCGCGGACATCCTGTCTCAAGTTACGGTCCGCTACGACAACCTCTTCAGCTGCTCGTTTGCCTACGCCATGGGCATCCACCAGCGCCCCCTCCCGCCCAAGTGTGTCGACGGGGACCTCGTGGCGGACCAGGATGATGTCGCACATTTCCACGTGCATTTCGAGCCCCCGTTGCTGAGGAGCGCGACGGTGCGCAAGTTTCTAGCCGGGTAACCCTCTGTGTTGTTTGCACCCGAGTGGGATCGACTGACCGGTCGAATAGGTATGAAGTCATGGCGGAGCCCCAGCGTGATCTCACGGCGGAACAGGCTGCAGAGCGGCTGAGAGGATGTGCGTCCGAGCATTACACGAGCGGGGCGAGGCGTAGCACACATGTGTAGACCACACAAACACGGAACAACACTCGAGTAGGACTCGCACCATGACCGGGCCAGAGCTCATCGATGCGCATGCGTCCGTCAAACAGTGCAGGCGTGCCATAGATGCCCTCCATGCGTACGCGACAAGGCTCGAGAAGGAGCGCGCCAAGACCGAGCTCTTGCCGGGCAAAGAGCAACACATATGGCTCCAGATCACCGTCAAGACGATCCATCCAGAGCGGACACTCAAGCCGTTTCGAATGTGCGTCCCGCCTGCTCGTCACGGCCGGGTGATGTGCTCATGGCCAGCTCAGTCCCCTTAGATATCCGCTGGTCGATCCCCGGACGTCGGGTGTGTGTCTGATCACCAAAGATCCCCAGCGAGACTACAAGGACCTGCTCGAGCGCCATCGCATCAAGTTTATATCCCGGGTCGTCGGCGTGGAGAAGCTCAAGGGGAAATTCAAGGGGTTCGAGGCGCGACGGCTCCTGCTGAAGGAAAACGCCATGTTTCTCGCAGACGAGCGGGTGATACCCCTCCTCCCGAGAATGCTCGGCTCGAAATGGTTCGATGCAAAAAAGTAGGTGGGCGGACGTGTGTCTTGGATGCAACCTGACCCGTCGACCAGACAGCCCATTCCTGTCTGCCTGACGCGCAAGGATCTCAAGGGCGAGCTCGAGCGGGCGATCGAATCGTCTTACATGCACCAAAACAGGGGGACGTGCACGTACGTGCCCTCATCCGTTTGCGATCCGTGCTGACGGTCAACGACTTGGCCCAGATCGGTCAAGATCGCATTGCTTTCACATACACCTCAACAAGCACAAGTCAACCTCGAGACAGCCCTTCCGGCCGTCGTCCGTCGTATCAAGGGTGGATGGGATAACATTCAGAGTCTGCACATCAAAACGAGTACGAGCGTTAGTCTACCGATATGGACGTGTGACCTTGGGAGCGAGGACGGTGGACGGTGGAGTGGCTTAGTTGCGGCATCAGACAGCGAGGAAGGTGGGCGGTGGAGTGGATTGGTTGCGGCATCAGAGAGCGAGGACGAGGAGGAAGAGGAAGAAGAGAGAGAGCAGGTAGCAGAGGTCAAGCGCCGGTTGGACGAGACGGAGCGCCCAAAGAAACGAGCGAGGCGGTAGCTGGTTTGCTGTTGACTATGACGACGACACTGCTTGGCAGACTCGTTCGATCCAATCCAGCCCGGCAGTTTCGCGTCCACACCATGTCCGCCCCAAGAGTCCTCTCGACAGAACCCCTCGACAACGCACATTCAAAGTGAGGCAGCGTCGTGTTCGCCGGGACGCTCACACGACCGTCCGTCCAGGTTCGTCGCGTTGACCAAGATCCACTACCAAGACGAGGAGGGTAGAAAGGTGCGCCAAACCTGGGACAGCGAGGTCCTGAACTTCATCCACGTCTGACAGCGTGTCTGGGAATGCGCCGAACGCAAACCTGTGCCAGGACACACCGGAAAAGACGGTCTGCTCGCTCACCAGTCTTGTATCCCAAAAGAC
>JBBPLV010000144.1:0-32434 GCA_038089975.1 Boletellus ananiceps | reverse complement strand
CAGTCTTCTTGGAACATGAGCGCAAGCGTCGGAAAAGCCGCCTTGACGAGGAACGGGTGAAATCCGCTCGATGACCGCTCGCGCAAGACAATGTCTTCCGGATCTGGCCGCTCACCCACAAAGGTGGGCACGCGTGGATAAAAGACACGTCGCGGTGGTGGGAGGGTCAGCGCCTCAGGTAACGACACATCGAGCGCGCTGTACGTCCGCCAGAGGGAGAAGAGCGTGTAGTTGCCTATATGTGAGTGAGCAAAGTGCACCGTGTCGGGAGAGCTGCAAACATACTCGGCGATGCGTCCGTAACAAGCCAGCTGGCACCGTGAATGCTTAGCAGGCGGAGGGTTGAGCACACGGTCGCACGATGAATGAGAGATACGCACACACCACCAAACGAACCAAGTATCTCCCTTGCCTGGGCGGTGGAGAGTATCCGCCAATCAGCGAGTTTGGGAACCCCATGCGAATCCGCACCAGAGGAGGCAATGGACGATAGCTGAGGGTACGACGGGTCGTTGGTCACAATGAACAGCGTGCCGTTCAACATGAACAGGTTGTCCATGACTGTGTGCCCTACACCACGTCTGAGCACGAACCACACGACAGACCAGCGTGCGGCGCACCTGGAACATGCTTCAGCACCGTCGTCGTCGGGACATCGTCGCCCCAGTGCAGGATCCCGTCGTTGACACCGACCGAGCCGAAAATCTGTGGTTGGAACGATACGACAACAGGTGTATCATTGTGGGCCTGTTTTCTGAGGTTCTCGGCGACCTGCGCTTCTTCCCAAGTCCAATTTCCATAGATCACTTCGTCCCAATTCTCGTCTTCGCTGACCGACTTAGGTTGGGACTTTAGACCGAAACCATCGTTCGTCAAGGAGAATTCGAGGTTGTAGAAAAGAACAAAGGTGGTGAGGGAGAAGAGGATGAGGGAGAGCTCCCGGCGGCTCGGTGGCGAATACCACACCATGGTCAGAATCAAACGCCAATAATGGTAAGCGTAAATAGGACGCGACATTGACTTGTTAATGATCCCCGCCAATCGATAGCGACGCGATATCTACCGTCGTCATCCGTTTCTTCCCCTTTGTATCCTCTGCCCAATTCTCATAAAAGTTGGTCTCGTCCTTGTGTGTGAGATACGAGTCTTCGCCGTCGGGAGCGGAGACAAGTCGACCAGGTCCATCCCAGAAATGGAACGCTTGGCTGTGCACGCCGTAGGACGTCGGCACCACCTCGAGCAGATCCCCCCTTGCTATCTCGATCGCAGGGATCTCTGACGCAGGCAGTCCAATGAGATATGCCAACAGGCATCGGATCACAGACGAATGCCCAATAATCAAAAGATCTTCCTTCTCCCGTTCCAATTCGATCAGCACCTGCTCAAGACGCACTGTAGGAGCGACATGTGACGAGGTTTTCGAGGGTGGTTCGGGATAAGGGCATACCAGATAGGTCATGATAGCTTTCGGCGCGGGGCGCACGGAACGTGTAGGGGTCTTTCACGAACCGTGCCCATTCCTCGGGATAAAACTTTTTTGCTTGGTCCGGTGTGAAGCCGTCCCAAACGCCCGGGTTTATTTCCGACATTTGCGGCTTCTCGATCACTTTAACCTTGAGCTTGGGTGTGCCTTGCTTGGGTGCGATTGATGCGTCAGACGCGATGGAGTCTGAAGACAGGCTGGAATTTGTGGATTGCGCGGTAACAAATGGCCAAGCGGTATGGTGAGCACGACGGCGTGTCGAAGTCCAGATCTAGGGATGCAGTTTGGTATTGTACTGAACGACTGGAACATGAACATACCTTCAGACGTCGATCACTTGGGTTATATCCACGCTGCTCCAACGTCCTCGCCCTTCTTTCAGTGACAAACTCTCTCAATTTCTCTGCATACTCCCATCCGGCAGGAGAGAGGTCGGAGTCGGCCTTGTATGAGTGCTCGATGAGGGATTGACCAGACTTGGAGATGGTGTCAATTTCATGGGTCAGTTCGAATCGGCGAGGGGATCTTACACGCGCAAAGTAGATCATACGGAACCGGTTATGAATGTTCATCAGGAAAAACACGATTCGCGACTGAACGGAGCGTTAGTCTCTATTGACGCCCTACATGGACTACCAACCTGTAAGTATCCTCGGATGTCCTACGGTACACGAAATCAGGTAGGTCATGATGACGATACGCGCATACACCCACGTTGACCATTATCTTCTCTCCGACCTGGTACGGGTCAGCATGTTCTTTAGCTGCTGCTAGTGCAGACTCGTACATTGAAGATGCGGATAAACGGCCAGTTGGTCTCTGTGATCGTCTCGTAAGCCTGTTCTCTGTCTTGTATCCGACCATAGTAATCCTCGACTGCCTTGTCGGGATCCCATCCGCGGTACTTGAACATGGTAAGTGCGACGAGTAACGCGGAATCGGAAATGGGGCGTACATCCGGAGAGGAGATCTTGACGTTCCGAATATTGGTCTCGATGATCTCTTTGTTATCGCATACAGACTCTGCACAAGGATTGATCGTGAGTTATGATCCTCCTGTCCATGACGAACGCGCTCGCCTAGCAAGATGACATGGATTCCTTCCTTGTCGAACTTTTCTGCCAGGGACTGTCTGGCAGCCTTGGTGCCATTGTTGGCATCGTATATGACGACCTGGCCACCTGCCTCGAAAAAGTCCCAGATCAGTTTCTCGCACCCGTCAGAGACCCTCTTGCGGAGTGCCAAGGTTTCGGGCGACTTTTCGCCTAACAAGAGTGTGAGAACAGGCAGTGGGCGACGTGCGGATGCCTGTGCGCACCGAGGATAAAGTAATCGGGAGGAAGAGACTGTGCGCCGCCGAGGGTCTTGCGACGGTAATCGCCGAGGGAGACCACCTGCGTCTTGACACCCGTCCAGCGAAGATAACGCTCGAGCGCGCGGGATATGTGCGTCTTTCCCCGCGCGGGAAGCCCGACGGTCAGGATGAGGATCTTGCCTGCATGCCAGAGCAGACCAGACGCCGTGGTGTACAACGGGGCTGCCATGGTGGCAGGGAAGAGATATATATGATTATATAATGGATCTCGAGCATAAGGTGTAACATCCGACAGTCTACTTCCGAGGGCTACCTGTGGTTGGGTACAAATGATGGTCTCGCTGCAGCTCTGTAGTCTTCCATCTCCTGATCGAGCTGGGCAAGGGTCTTTTTGACGCGTCGTGGACCCTTTTTTTGTCGACGTCGAGACGCAACTACGACATGTGCACTAGATACTGGGCGCTGTTTGCGTGTGCTGGACACGAGCGTATCGACCGAGTGCGGGCAAGAGATGCAACGGGATACTCACCTGGGCGCGGCATTTGGTGCATGATCATGGGCGGATACGAACGAGGGAACGTTTGGGGCACCGAGGCGGCCTAGTAGAGATGGCTGTGACTGCGCGGGAGGTGACCTTACCGCCTGGGCTGTCGCGTCGACCACGATCTCGATCTTTATAGGGCGTCCTGGAAGTATGGTGCGGGGTGGTTCAACGCGGACGGCGGGGGACACTTACGTCCGTCAATGAATTTGCCGTCGTACTTTGCACGAGCCACGGCTGCGTCGCCGGAACGCTGGAACGCGACGACGGCCATGCCTTTTGAGCGGCCCTGGGAGTTGTAAATGAGGAAGACCTCTTTGAGAGGCCCGACGGTCTTTCGAAAGAGCTCCTGTCGAAACGCGCGTCTGGGTGAGGCGAGCAAGGGCAGAGAGAGGACTTGCCTCGACCTCGAGTTCGCCGACGTCGGGGGGGAGGCGACTGAGGAGGATCTTGCTGCCGAGGTCTTTTGGTTTCTGGTCACGCCATGCGGGGGGAACCAGACCGGCCTGGTTTCCGAGGATATGTCGCTTCGGGCTGTGGTAGCTTGCGATGCGCTGCATCTCGTCGACGGCGACGGCGACCGACGCGAGGCAAGTACATCAAGCACAAATACGCACAAACAGGTATTCAGGGGCTTGCCATTTCGGGCCGATGTGCCGATGTGTCACGTGGGATCATGTATCTCCTTGGTCGAACGATCAGACTGACAACGCGGACCAGGTTTTTTCTGTTCCACCATCTCATCGCCACACTCGCCCCCTCTCCCGTCCGCTGCGAGGCACCCCAAAGACTTCCCATGGACCAGATGTCCTCCCAGGATCACCAGCACAAGGACTTTCTCTCGTTTCTCTTTCCCGACCCCGCCCCCGACCAGAATCGCACCCAGGACGCTCGCCAGCCTGACATCTTGCCCGGCACCCCGCTTCCTGCCCATCGCGTACCAAATTCCCTCCAAACTTTTTCTGGATCGAACAATACTTCCTTCAACCAACAACCCCTCGATCTCATGGCCATGTCAAACTTGATTTCTCTCCAGGGCTTGGACACTCCCCACACCCATCTCTCCTCTTCCGCAGCCCTCACCCCGCAGATGCTCCTGGAACAGCAATACAAGCTCACACAATTGCATCAGCTTCAGCAGCTCCAGAACCAGATTCAGAACCAGATCTTTCAGCAACAGGCAAGTCTCTTTCCCTCCCCGCCGTCGAATCTCCTCCGGGGCGATCACTTACCAAAAATTAATCTCGCACCGATAGCTTGCCCTTATCAGTGGTCAGACGTCTCTCGCAGCACATGAAACCAACCCCGATTCTCAACGCGACCCGGTCCCTCCCTACGGTGGTCTCCCGACGCCTTGTGCGTATGTTCCCTTATTACACTCTCGTTTCTTATCCCTCTCTGTTCTCAGTATCTTCTACCGAAATAAGGCCTACGAACCCAGACTTCATGCCCCGCCTTAATCCGCCGTTCCAGAACTCACAGCAATTGGTGTTCAATTCTCACGCCCTAGACACCATGCCACTGCCTTCGCCACAGGAGCCATCTGCACCTGCTCACTACATGAGGCACCCTGGGTCAGCCTCCGCACCTGCCAACATCGCTTTTCAGACTTTTCCTTCTCCTCCGGATCTCGACATCTCTCCCCTCACCAGCCCATGGCTCGAGGCTCACCCACACCCACCGAATAATAGACCCGCCAAACGCACGGCTTCCCCCTCGGGAGACGACCCTACACATCTGCCCCGCAAACGCAGCACCCCGATCGCGCCTACGTCACTGAAGGTCCCTCGGAACGTCAAGTCTGCCACTTCCACCCCGCTCTTGCGTTCTACCCGAGCTCGTCGGAATAGCTCTGTCAATGAGACGGATTCGCCGTCTCCAGTAGATTTGGCCATGCCTCCGCCTGCGCCACCTAGGAATCCTTCTCCTTCCTCTGCGCCTACAACTACGCCGGCTTTACCTGCCCATGAGGAGGTTCGCATGACCCCCGTGACGCCAGCGAGCATCATGAACTTGGGTCGACTTAGCGTCAGTAGCAGCCTTGCGCCTGTGGCTCAGCCATCTCGAATGGATAAAGGCAAAGAACCCACCAAGACCAAAGACACGGCGCCCGCGCCCAGGGCGCCTCGCAGAGCGGGCCTGCCACTCATAAGTCCTGGCCCAAAACCGATCCTTCCTGGTGCGTGCCCAGCGTCCATTCGCAAGTGAAAATGAGCAAGTATACGCTAACATTCAAGTAGCTGGATCGGCTGCACTACCAAACAGCTCGCCCACAGTTTCTCCAGCAGCGCCAATCATGCGTAAGTCGCATAAAGATGCAGAGCAAAAACGTCGGGATTCGCTCAAGACGGCGTACGACGACTTACGGAGGTTGTTGCCTCCAATACCCCTCCCGTCGGACGACAACTTTCCAGACGAGCCCATTTTGCCTGGTGCCCTTCCTCCACGCGGGCCCCCCAAAGCAGGGGGTGATGGGCCGAACAAAGGCGTGAGCAAGTTACAGCTGCTTCGTTGTGGAAACGATTATCTCCGTACACTGAAAGCCCGTGTTGACCGGCGCGACGCGGAGATTGTGGCGCTCCGACACGAGGTGCTTCGGTTGTGTGCGTTCGCAGGGGACGAGGCGCACAAAGGCGACATCGATCTAGAACGTGATCTGGATGCGGTGGAAGCTGGGCACCCTAGTGTAGGGCTGTCCGGTTTGGATGAAGAAGGCGACGATGATGAATGATGGAGATGGGCGCTGGACAACTCGACTATCCCGTATGTCGTATGTACCATGTCAATTTAATTATGCTAGGTCACCTTTCGCTGGCAGAGGATAGAATATAATTTTCTGCGTGAGCGATTCGATGTGTTGATTGCGTAGCGTATCGATGATACAATCTTCCTTTTCAGGGATGATTTTCGTGGAGTTCGGAGTGTAAATTTCTCATCGTCTGCAGAGCCGGTGCTGCCAAATACTTACTCCTCTTCGAATATGGCACAAGGCGTTTCTCGCAGCCCTTTGTAAGTCCACGTGTCTAGACATTGGTACCAAAACACACTATACATGTCCCAAGGTCGGTTGTCTTTCTTGTCCACGTCGCGCTCGAAGCACCACTTGTGGTGCAGACGTTCCTATCTCCCGCATCCATTCCTTTTATACAAATGACTAACACGACCATCGTGTTGCTCAAGGCAAGTCTGTCTCGTTGTTTTCTGCTTGCTCAACTCACCCGACGCCTTATCCTGCGCGTGTGATCCGCACACATGTACAGCTGTACGCCGCTACCGTCGCCTCGACGTGTGTCGCCTCCGTGCTCGTATACCCACTTCCAGGTGTGTCTCCGCCGGGACGTACCCCGACACAAAATGTTGACAGACGCACGCATCGACCATCTGTCCGTTCGCTTGTCTGTCTGTCTTAGAATTCCTCCCCGGAAAACGAGCTCTCGCGATCGCGCTATGCTTCTACCACAGTGTCGCGTCCACGGTCCTCTACCAAGCCCCCCGCTTTATCCCACATACCTTTGGCGCGTGGTTTGAATCGTTCGTATTTCCTTCCTTTTCTCTTCTTTTACCTCTGTGCATGGCCGTTGGTTGTGGAAACGAACTGAAATTGGATAATGATAGGGCTAAAGTGACGCCTGAGGTTGTGTGGGGTACGCTTCATGGGGCGTTGGGGCTCTTGATGGTCGTGTGGTGGCAGTCGACATTGCAGTATGCGAATGCGGTTCGCGGGAGGACGTAGACGGAGAAGGCCTGGTATTTCGTCTTCCTTTATGCGTCTTGGGTATGAAGGCAAGGACATATGCGAGCACTGTGATGCAATAGGTATATCGATTTTTTGCTCTTGTCAGTCAGTTGGGACTCAAGTGAATTTGGGAACGTTCATAACATGTATCCCGTTTAGCTCAGTTGGTAGAGCGCGTCACTAGTAATGACGAGGTCAGTCGTTCGAGTCGGCTAATGGGAATTTCATTTTGGTGGGCTATTATAGGCGCCAATGGGCTTTTTGGTCGATCTACGGTGAGGCTTGTGACTTCACATGACACATTCCACACCGTGTGGCCGGCTCATGGAATGAAGGCCGTAATGATCCTACTTAGTAATGTACTTGTCTTTTTCTTGATGACTATACCGTCAGATCCTTTATTTACATAAGCGCGCGACGGATGATGAATCCGACAATGTCGGTATCACACTATCGTTTACATTCCAGGAGAGGTGGGTTGCTGTGCTCATTCTCCGAGCATGCCGGGTCGAGTTTTTCCCTCGGTTGCCTGCCTGCACCCTTCCCGGAGACCGTCGTGGGGCGTAGTACGGCGACGGTGCGTTTCGTCGCGCGTGACTCTGGATGCACAACTCCTCTCGACGTGACCAGCGTCCTCGAGTCGCCCCGGGTGGGGGGGGACGCTCACACAGGATGGCTCCGTGCTCCTCCCCCCGCGTATGCACATACGCACATACGCGCCCACCTACCCACCCACCCACACACATTTCTCCGTGTTCTTCACGCATGCATGTGAAAGATATCCACCCCAGTCTGGGAGTCTGCTCCTCCATCCGTACACATGGGTCATGATCTATGGTCTGCAACATCCTGCCCCGCCCCATCCCTGCTTCTATCGACGCCGGGTAGGGGGAGAAGACAAAGAGGAAGAAATAGCGGTGACCGACGACCGTTCTAGCGGCAGTGATACGCTGGAACGAACGTCAGACCGTATCCCAATACGGCGCACGGCATACACAGCACGTCAAACGAACGTCCCACAGGTGATGACAACGACACAGGAGAACGGACATGCCTGTGTCATCCCAAGAATGGCCTAGGTCTGGTCCTTCCCCTCGAAGCGTGTTGTGGCAGTATTGGCCCCTCGAAGCAGGACGCTTTTTTTTGTCGGTGTGGATCCGCCGGGCGCACCTTGGCGGTATTTTTGGTCAAGCCTCGGAACGGGAAAAAAAAAGAGGGTGCCACGGACGGTTCCACTGCACGATCACACGCTGGCGGCAGAGACTCGCAATCTGAACCCGAGGTGGAGGGTTTACATCCACAGACGAAAAAAAGCCTGGGTAGCACGAAGAAAAGGAAAAAGGTACATGATTTTCTTTACTTGCCCTGTGGAGTAAAAGGCCCCACCAGGCCCCATGATATGCACGGGTCGCATTTAGTGTTTCGTAGCAGACGCACCAAGGGCAGGACATACGCAAACTGGGTCAGAAAAAAAAAGGTTTTTCTCTGCCCAAATCTAGAGGTTTCCTCGACAGGTGAGACCGATGGGGCTGAACAAACTAGAATTGGGACCACCCATACGCCCGTTGTCTCTTGTCACATCGTGTTGTGCCCCCTGTGAAGAATAGGCTTGCCTCCATCGACGCAAGTGTCCGTTGGACAGCCTCGAAAAATAAAATCCGTTTTTGGACTTGCCGAGGTGTCGGAGGTTTTCGTGGACGGTGTCACAGCCCCGATTGTCTTGTTCTGTGGGACGCGGGGGCCGGCCTATGGGCGATTCGAGCGTATTTGAAAATGCCTTGTTGTTCCGGCTATCACCTGCGACCCTCACCGCCCGTTCCAGCTCTAGGTGGAGCCCATGTGTCAGTCGTTATGGGGTTCAGACCTGTTGGTCGCTAACGTCGTGAAAGCTGGTCAAGCTCATAGGTCCACGCTTGTGCGGGTCGAAGCTGATCCTGGTAAGTCGCACTGTTCGCGGGGGGTCGGTGAATACTTTGGCAGTTCACGACAAGATCCGCGCAGTCACCGACGCGCTTTCGGGACCACCTGTCTGTAGTGCACCCTTGGAATGCACAATTGCATCGTATGACGTACAACATGTGGAGCACTGCACGCTGACCAGGCGCCGGATCGCCACGACGGGTGTGTGGCCCAGGGCTCTCTAACAATGAATGGCACGGCCACACTGACATGCTGTATTTTTTAATGTCGATGTCAAGGGGCACCAGTGTCAAACGTGCCTGCGGTTTGTTGACATGGGATGGGTCCAGGCAGGGTACTCAAGCAAGATCATCATTCTTATCTGAGTCCGCAGAGACACTGCTAATTACAGATGGGCTGTCATGGTTCGCGTTTCAGAACCGAGAGTGTGTTTGGGTAACACCGAGGCAGCATTGACTGTCGTAAATCCAAGGTGTCACCCAAGGGCGTGACGCAAGTCATGTTTACCCGATGCCTGGAGGACGTACTGCGAAGCCAAGGAATGGGCCATATGATCCGGTGGATAAGCTCTAATACCGGCCTGGAAGTGAGCCTCCCCAGTTTGGAGAGGTACCGCCTTGCTATTACCTATTATAAAAATATACCTCGGCGGAGAAAAAAAGGGAGCGTTATAATGGTAGCGCGACACGAGCCGCTCAATCAGCGCCCACATCAGCAACAATAACGCGGACCCACGAAGGGTGTGCACCGGACGGGAAAGCCGCTGACAAGGGCGCGGAGAGCGCATGCCAGCGTAGGCATGCGGCAACAGGGCTGTGATGCCAGCGGTATCGGGAAGAATTCGCGGGATGCGGGTTTCTGTTTCGAGAAGGATGCCGTGAGTGGTTGACACGAAGCTGCGAACCTGGCCGGGCACATGAAAGGGCCCGGCGTTGGCTGGGAGGTCTGTTCGGCAGCGCTAGTCGACTCCAAACGTCCTCTGGGAAACGGCAACACGAGCACGCCACTGAATGAGCGTCCATTAATTTGTGCGGTGCTGTTACGCAGTTGGGCATGATGGCGGACAGATTAAATGAAAGCTGGGCTGCAGTGGGAGCGCGGCCCTGATCGCTCGCTGCGCGTGGGGCTCTCGTAAGGGGGCCGTTGGAGGGGGCGAGCGGGCGAGCGCAGGAGCGCTGGGAGCCAAATGGAGCGATGGAAGACCAAGCACGAGATGATCACCTTCCGATATGGCATCAACGACGTTGTTTGGTGGTGCTTATCCACGTGCCGTAAAGCGCACACAACAAGCTCGAGAGGCTTTAAACGCGACCGCCTCCTCCTGTGCTCCCGTGCCCCCATGTCCCTCCTCTTCCCAAACCACCACCCGCTCCCCCTCATCCCCCACAAACGACAGCGTCGCACGGCCACCGCCGTCCTCGCAGGCGACTTCGATATCCGTCCCGCCAGAGACGTCCTCACGAGCCTCCTCAACGGCGTCACTCCCTACAAGGAGGTGGAAAAGGACGAGGCTATGCGCAGAAGCAGGAAGCGGGAGCGGAAGGAGCGCGACAGGATGAAGAAGAGGAAGGCCACCGCGAGGTCTCTCGACAGGACGCCAGCGGCCGAACTCACCAGACCCACCCCTGCCCTCCCTGCGCAGCCGGCACCCACCCAGACCGTCAGCGCCCCCGCCATACAGCCTTCCTCCTTTTGGCGTGCCCACGGAACCAGCCATCGCCCTACAATACACATCGCCACGATGCAGCGATCCGTCTCCGTTACGCCCCCGCCCATGGCTTCTTCGCCAAGGTCTACCCCAGGTCCGTCCGACTGGTCTACGACATCCCGAACGTCCTCCAAGCGTCCTCGCACGCCCGACGACGATTCGCACGCCACAGAACCCGCAGTCGCTACCTCATCGCCCCCGCCCACCTCTTCGCAGAGGAAGAAGAGAGTGGCCGTCAGAAAGGGCTGGAAGGGCTGGGTTGAGGGCTCGCCACCGCCATCCGAAAAGCTGATCAATCTGGATGCCGTTCCTGTGCTGCAAGAACGGCGCACACGCAGTGGCAAAAGCTTTGACGCTATCGGGGTCGGCAAGGACAGCTGGGTGTAGCCTGTAAGCAATCCTATCCCCTTGGTGGCGCGGTAGAAAATGCTGGCTGATCCGTAGGTGGCTTCAGGTCTCTGTCTAAATGTTTCCAGCCATCGCCATCTCGCCACTCTCTACTGGCCCATGCTTGCTTGAAGAAGTTTTACCTCCCGCCTCACTGTCCAGCTGTCCCACTTACTGTACAACATGCACTGCACCTTGGATCGCCGCACCGCGCCCGCCAACGACCCTATCTTAGCCGTCATTTCGTTTGGTTTGGTTCCGTATGTTTTCTTTATTGGTGTCGCTGTACGCTGCACCTTTTACTTATCCGTTTCTGTTGCTACAACTATTCCCGGCATCACAATGATATCTCGCTCGGTATAGACAGATTGCACGTCCGTGTTCCACTGGAATACCATGATCCCCTTCCCGATTTCATGTGTGCAGCAACAAGCGTGGCAGGCACTCGGACTGACGCGGTCGATTGTTTCTGGCTGGGGCGTAAAGTAGAGTGAATGGTGGCGAATTGACCCTGCCGGCTTGGTTTGTCTGGGGCACAGAGACCGGAAGTTGCCCTCGGCAATTGCCCGCGCGCCTTGTCAGGTACTCGCTGTCTTGTCGTCCACGATGATGGCCATTTCCTTGCCTGTCCTCCCAACTCCGCCATCATGGTTCCCCGGCCATATGAACCGCTTCACGAAGCAGCTGCCTGCTCTCTTATCACGCACGGACGTCGTCCTCGAGCTCAGAGACGCCCGCCTCCCTCTCACCAGCATCAACCACAACCTCGAGAGTGAGTCACACGTGCCTTTCTTTTTTTGCGCTCTCCGTCGCTTGGTCGCACGTTATCTCTGCCGCCGGAATCAAGGGACGGGCATATTTTATTCCATCCTCTCACGCTGTTATGCTCCATCACTGCTTCGCTCAAAACGGCTGGCCACATGATGATGTCGGAGCCTTGGAGTTTCATAAATTTCTTCACAGAAGCCACCCTCGGCTGTCACACCATTCAGGGTGGTGGCTATCTCGACTGACCCGCCCTCTCTTCACAGGAGCGATAAGCAAGTGGAGAGCGGAACGGGGCAGACATACTTCCCTGATAACGCCGTTTTCGGACAGTCCCACATCCCCAGCGCTACCGGGGTACGGTGGCAGGATATGTGAGCGGATAGTCGTTCTAAACAAACATGACCTGGTCTCAGAGTGGGGCGTAGAGGTACGTTCCATCCGCTCCGTGAATCTCTCCTGTGTCCAACACAGCATAAGCCGTTCCGGAGAGCCATGGCAACTCGTTTTCCGGATCAGATAGTCCATTTTGCGTCGTGCAACAAACCTCGGGACATCAAAACGCTGGGCGAGTTGCTCGTAAGTATGTTGCCTTTTCCTGTTTACACCGTGTGCCGCATCCTCAGCGGCTGCGCGTGATGTCATTGTCTTAAAAACAAAAACCCTTGTGTCTAGATATAGCCAAGACCAATCCACATGCGACGGAAATGAACGTGCTCGTCGTTGGCATGCCGAATGTCGGAAAATCCACGTTGCTAAACTCTTTGCGGAATTTCGGAATCGCTGGTCGTACGTGCGGTCCCTGTCCCTTTTCTGGCGCTTTTGTGACTTGCCCTGTTCGACTGCATCTTATTCGCAGGCACCGCCAAGGCGTTGCAAACGTCTGCCCAACCTGGTCACACGCGCGCTTTATCTAACCGGTTGAAGATATCGGAAAACCCGTTGATTTATTCCTACGACTCTCCCGGGGTCATGCTTCCCTTCCTTGGCAAGGGGCAACAAGGCGCCGAACGAGGCATCAAGCTCGCATTAATCGGCAAGTAACAAAGAATGTCGGACATACAATTATAAAAATAAACATAATACAGCCGGTATCAAGGAGAGCTTGTACGACGTAGAGGCTCTCGTCAATTACCTGTTGTACAGATTGAATGTTTTAGACCCCGTCTGTAAGTACCCTTCCCTGCCTGGGCCATTTTTTCTCCCTTGATGCTGACCCGTCGTTTTTATCGCCGTACCTTTGACTCAGCTCCAGCATATCTCAAGGTCCTGCCGGAAGGTTCAGAGCCGACAACGGACGTGTATGTCTTCCTCGAACAACTGGCCACGCGACTAGGTATGCGAGTCCGAGGCGGCGACGTGGACACCACGCGGGCCGCTAAATGGGTCGTTGATTGGTGGCGACGCCGAGGCTGCTTGATCTCTGCTTCGGCACCACGGTCGATTGGGGGGGGTATCCTGCGCGCCCCGCCGGGTGAGAGCCATCCACCGGGCAGTTCAGCCGACGTCTTCGGATCCGTCTGCATTCGACGGGGGTGGGGATTCGATTTTGAGTGGACCGTTAGCGTCGACGATGTAGGGGCAAGCAGGGAGAACGTGGAGGAAAAGATGAGGGCGTGCATCGATGCGCACATAAGAGCTGCGGAAGCACAGGAAGAGCTAGGTGAGGACGTGAGTCAGACGCAGGAGAAGAAGCGGGCTTGGGAGGAAAAGCTAGCCAGGAGCGCTGCCAAGAACAGGGCCAAAGTGTCGCGCAGGAGCGGGTGAAAGGCGTGGATTAAGCGCAAGGTTCGGACGTCTGGGTATGTCGTACCAGACTTTTCTTTACGAGATAATGACGGTTCTTTTACCTCTGTAGTTGACCCTGTCGGTACAGCCTGTCGGTAGATTTAGACAAGGGGTGATACCGCAGGGACTTGATTTCTTCTCGGGGAAACCGGTGGGTCAAGCCGATAGAACGTCGTGGTCTGATAGCCGTCCGTTACAGATCTGATGTCAGTTGGCACCTGATGAGTACCCTCCCTTGATCGTAAATACGTCTGGCGCTTGAGTGACCGTCTCTACGACGCCTCAACGCCTGCGTCCAAAGCTTGAGCTGGGATATGGGTGCCCCTGGCGCCTCGGATCTCGACATCGAGTCCTTGCACTCTCACGCGGGATGTGACAAGCGTACGTTAGACGACGCTGGTCACAGTGGGTGCTAATTATGCCCCGGCCAGGTGTTCGTGAAACAAGTGAAACCTCGATGTGTCTAGTGGGCCAGTGATTGTGAAGAGATATGACCCGTTGTCATCGGGATTTACGAGATCCGAATTTTTTTTTGGAAGGCTGGGGCGTCTGGTGCATTCTAAGGGGGCTAACTAACGACACGCCAAACATTCCACATCCTCGATGCGTACACAACATCGAGATGACTGAAGTCATGAGCATGTACGTATCTAATTCCTTCCTTTTCAAACAAAATTGCACCGTCCCGGATAACGGTCCGGGCGTCCTTTTCTATCGATCGAATGTTGGCCAGCAGGTAGCGCGTTTTCATCCCGTTGCGAATCGACCACAGGTCCCTGTGTATGTTTGGGAAGACCTTCGAGTGAACATGGGGTCGGGACGCACTTTTTTTTCTGTCCGACACAGATTACATCTGTGTCGTCAGGCTACCATGTCTGCTCAACACATGGATCTAATTCACCGGATATAGTCCGTAGACGCGTCCGCGCCGTCGCAGGAATGCATCTTTTAAATATTGTGTGCGCTCTCCTCGACCGACCTATTCTCCTTTAAGAATAACAGAGTGTATGAAGTAGTCAAGATGACGGTGCAGTGTTCTACTATCATCCCATCCCATTCTAATTGTATAACGCGCGAGTCGTCGACCACGGGAATTGCAAAGACGCTCGGTATATTCCACAGATCGACGACACGCTAGAGGTCCCGCCGGTGCCTTCCAAGCTGCCGTGCAAACGACAATATGAATCCCCAAATGCTGAGCTCACGCACCCGTGCACCGCTGGCGAGGGTGAGGACACCCCACGGAAGTTGGAGAAAGTGTGGACAAGGGGTTGGAAGCGACGCGCCTAGGGTGCGTCCAGACCGAGATGGACGACCCGGAACGTGAATCACACCTGCCAAGCATTCTCCGTGCAGTCATCAAAATGGCAATGACGGCGTCAAAATGAACGTGGTCCAGAACCACTCGGCCCATTGTGTGTGCGCATCAAAATAGGCCGATATTAGGGACGATCTGCACAGCGAAAACGATTGTGAGTGTCAGAGTCGATGGAGAACGAATGGGTGACATGGCGGGCAGCAAGCACTGCCAGTTGAAACGACTCTGATCAAAGGCCAGAGAAGGTACAGGTTAGCACGGATACTGGAAATACTTGGCAGGATGCATAACTAGGCGATACACAGATCCCAAAAAGCATTCAAAACGTCTCATCCACGACATTGAGCCAAGTACTGAAGACGCGAGTATCGGGCGAGCGATTCACCGAGTCGGATGGGCAAATTCAGACTGGTCAGATACGACGCAGGCCAACTTGTTGCGGTGCATGTCCGGGCGAGACACACAAGCGCGACAAGCAGCGGAGGCGATCACGCACTAGGCTACGAGCAGCGAAATGCCATATTTGGACATAAACCTTTATGTGAGATTTGTCACATTCCAAATCTGGCCTTCACGTTTGGGCGCGACTTACATAAACTCTGCTAGAGTCGATTCTCGATTGATGAAGCCGCACACACTGCGCGTGCTGTTCCGCCAGCGCAGCATGTCTTGTGGTCACCATGAGGTACGCTTAAAAGTACACCATGTGCGTTCCTTGCTGTGTGCTGCGGCACCTCGGTCTCTGTTTGCGATGGGCTGTTGCTTAAACACTGGTGGAAACCTGCGACCACGAGTCGAGCACGCCTGGCCGCAACATTGAGTGCATAGAGCAACCCGAGGACGAGCCAGAGGATGCATTTTCTCCCCCAGGTACTGCAACACACATGAACAGAATGAGGAAACAGCCGTTACGAGTGCGAAAATCATCTCTGCACAGTCCTACGTGGGTTACTAATTACAAGATAGGTATTCTGGCGACAGACCTTACCCTTGGCCTTGGACGTCTTCCTGCCGGTTTTTATACTTTAGCGGGTCACGGTGGCCTTGAATGGCGGACCGAAAACAAGCCTGTTTCAGTTAGTGGTGATATGGTCGGATGAGGTGGGCCAATCCCTACGTCCGAATACCCTGTTCTCGCTAGTGTCAGCACTAACAGATCTTTCAGACCGTCCGACTTGTCTGCCAGCGTCCGTTTAACGGTCCAAGCATCCTTCGCGTTCCAGCCGGTGTTGGGTGATGGAGAGCAGTTGCGAGAGTTGACAGTCACGGTGGAACAACTACCAGATCAAAGTACAAGACGCCTTCGTAAGTAAGAAAGCTTTACATATAGATAGGCCACTCAAAATATCTCACCATTTATCTTCTTCCCGAAGGACGGTGATGTTATATCACCTTGTTCGTCTCTTTTGATGACTATCGGGATGCGGAATCACATGGGCAGTGTTCCGAAGGTCCTCGAACCTCACTGCGTGAGCGTGTGGATGCGTTCAATTTGTTTTTGTTGGTCAATTAACATATCTCTCCAGTTAGTCACGGGATCCCGAGGCAAGCTTGTAGACCTGACAAACAGTGGCCACAGTGCTTTATCGTCCTACCGGAAGCGCGGGGAAAGACAAGATCTCGAGCATGCTATTGAACAGTTCAAGCACGCCCTTGATATTTGTCCGCCGGATGATCCTTGTTATGCGGCTGCCCTGTCAAACATGGCGATAGCAAAATTGATCCACTACCGGGTCTACGACACCGAATCGTCCCTCGATGGTCCGCTCATGATGTATCGCAATGCACTTACCGCTCGTCCTGTTGGCCACCCCGATCGACCGTCTACATAGTCCAGTTGGCTATGATGCATCTGGTGCAATTCGAGAGGGGTAGAATGAAGCCGACGTGGCACAAGCCGAGGCATTTTTGCATGAAGCGATCGACTCTGCAGAAAGTCATGAGGCTCGGGCTGCAACTGTCATGCTCCGGCTGCATGCAGGGTGTACGGCTATCGCAGCCCCCGCAGATGGTCAGTCACTCGCAGGGAAAATTTATACTTCCGGCACAGCGGACGTCAACCTACGGGATTTGTGTTCGCAGTTACCGCACCAGTTTGAGCAGTTCAATAACTTGGCCGACCTCCAAAAAGCGATCTCAATTTTGGAGGCATTAATCAGGTCTACTCCCCTGGTATCCGGTTGCACTGGCAAAATCTTGGTACCGCGTTATTGTTCCGGTTTAATCATCTCGGGGAACTGAGCGACTCGAAGGAAATAATTTCTAAGAAACGGGATGCTGTTGACCTTGCCTCTGATGATCACCCTGACAAGTCCAGCTATCTGACCAATCCTGGGATCTCCTATGCTACTCGTTTCCTGCGTCTCGGAGAGTCAAGTGACCTAGACGAAGCAATTTCAAGACAACAGGATGCCATCAACCTTGTCCCTGATGATCACCCTAACAAACCCTATCGTCTGAGCAACTCCTTTACCGTTCATTTCGAGCGACTCGGAGAACTGAAGGATCTTGAAGAAGCGATTTCCAGACAACGGGTCACTGTTGATCTTACCTCTGATAACAATCCTGGTATGTCCTTCTTTGCTCGTTTTGAGCACCTCGGAGAACTGAGTGACCTGGAGGGGGCGATTTCGAGGCAACAGGGGTGCTGTGAATCTTTCCCCTGATAATTATCCGGGAAAACCTAGCCATCTAAACAATCTTGACAACACCTTTAGAACTCGTTTCGTGCGTCTTGGAGAACCAAGTGATCTTACAGAACTGCCGCAGAAGCAATTTCAAGGCAAAGAGATGCTATCAACCTTACCCCTGACGATTAGTGTGACAAACCTGGGTATTTGAACAATCTCAGTGTCTCCTTTGCCACTCGTTTTGAGCACCTTGGAGAACTATACGACCTTAAGGAAGCAACTTCACTGCAACTGAATGCTGTTGACCTTACTCCTGATGGGCACCCTGACAAGCCCAGCCACCCAAATGATCTCGCCGATTTCTTCCTTACTCATTTCGAGCACCTCGGGGAGCTAAGTGACCTGGAGAACGCCATCTCAAGGCAACGATATGCAGTCAACCTTACCCCTGAGGATGTCCCTAAAAAGCCCTGCCGTCTGAACGATCTCTGGAACTCCCTCGGCACTTGTTTTAGGCGCTTCGGAGAGCTGAGTGGCCTGGAGGAAGGGATTTTGAGGCAGCAAGAGGCTGTTGATTTTACACTCGACTATCACCCTGATAGGCCCGGCCTTCTGAATGATCTCGGCAATGCCCTTCTCGCTCATTTCGAGTACCTTGGAGAACTGAGCAACCTAGAGGAAGCGATTTCAAGGCAACGGGTCGCTGTTGATCTTACCCCTGACAATCACTGGCATCCGAACAAGCTTTAAGTGATCTCGCTGTCTCCCTCAAAACTCGCTTTGAGCGCCTTGGAGAGCTGACTGATCTGGAGGAAGCATGTAATTCATGTGCCACTTCCCAACTTCACACCTGAACGATCCAAAGAGTTTCAGAGTGTTTTGAAAAGTATCGTTCGCCACACCCGTGACGGAGTACCGAACAATGATAGGCACGAGTATGCCGCACCACAAGAGGATCCTGGTAAGTGGAAATCCATTCTGGCACCTCCGTGAAATGTGCCACCAGACCAGTCCCTGGCCTTCTCCGTACACGACGCCCATGGTCTCATCCCTCGTTTATCTACATCTTCAAACAAACTCGTCACGCATTTTTTGGTGCCCGGCTGGGCCATTGACGTTTTTTCCGATCCACGCAGCCGGCTTCTATGGCACCCAGTTTTTAGAACGAGGGCACAAGATATTCAATTTTGTCGTCTCATCATATGTCCCTACCCTTAGCATTCTTACGTCTCTACCCAAATCCGAACCCGCATGTCGCGATGGTCTCCGCGTTCTTGCCGTCCGTCAGCCGCACTCCGATGGCCAACTCAAGCTTCCAGGCGTACATGTCGGGCTGCAAAACGTCAATGCAGTCGTTAGAAGTTCGCTGTCAGCTCAAGCCACCCTCATAGAACCTTCTACGGGAACGGTTGAGGAAGTACTTGACGTGATGAGAGACGCTCACTGGGTCCATTTTGCTTGCCACTGAGTCCAGGACGGTGCAAATCCAACCAACGGTGGGCTCTATCTCGCCGACAAGCACCGTTTGAAAATATCTGACATCATCGCGTTGTCACGATCCTCACATTCCTCTCTGCGTGCCAGACGGCGAAAGGAGACGAGGACCTCTCTGACGAGGCCGTCCATATTTTAGCGGGAATGTTATTCGCGGGGTATGGAGGGGTCGTTGGCACGATGTGGTCGACTAGCGACAAGCCTACGCCTGACGCCGCCAAGGACGTTTACGAGCAGCTGTTTCAGGACGGGACCACGACGCCCGATTACCGAGAGGCAGCGCCAGCATTGCACATCGCTGTCGGGCAGCTTCGGGACCACAACATTCCATTCAAAGAATGGCTTCCGTTTATCCATTTGAGTCTCTGAACGTTTCGTGTGCACTGATTTTGTCCTTGTTGCTTGCCTTTTACTGGATACGACTTGGCTGAGGTACTCGATCGCAGAGAAAAGACACGTCGAGAAGAATAAATAGCTCCGGAACCTGATTGCAAAGATTCGTTTTCCATTGCTCACCCAGCAATAATTCCAGTACGGCACTGCAAATCCCGGAAAAATCCTTGCTTTTTTGTGTGCAGTCTTTTTCCTGCCCAAGTACCGTACAGGTGCAATCCGTGTTGCTAGGCTACCGCGTCCGCGCGATACACCTGAAAATCTGCGAGTTATGCGGTGATGCCGAAGATCCACTTGATGTAGCCTAGAGGCTATACCAGGCTAAGATTTTCAGGAAGTGGTCCCTAGGCAGGATGCACGAGTACGACGAACACCAGAGGCGAGGTGCGCTAGTGCCCTGCGACGGCGCGAGCTCAGCCGGGGACTCAGCTGCTTACTGCCAGGAGCGTTCGCACATCTTATGTTCTTCAATCGATTTTTCCAATAGCAGTTGGACTGAGATGAATGCCCGACAAATATAGTACACTGGTAAGGGATCGTACCAGCTTACAGCTCAACACGTGCAGGATCAGCACCTCCCGCGTCGGCGGCCGTGGTTGGGACTGGAACGATGGCCGACGGTAGCGCAAATTCTGCGGCGTGCGAGGCATCGACCGTGTGGCCCGATGAAGTTGTGGCTGCCAACACGGAAGCAAGCGTCGGCGAAATGGTTGCCGCCGCGACCACGACACTCGTCAGCGCGTCCTCCGCACTGTCGTCCATCACAATTGCCTTCATCAACGTTTCCTTTGTGGCTCGCCCGCGAGAACCACCGATGACGGGTACAAACTTTGTCCACCAGAATGCGATCCTGAGACCCCTGTCGATTATCCGTTGCTTTAACACGAACAATACCACGAGCCAAAAGAAGACAAGGGCAGAGATGATGAGCACACGATCAAGCCAGTCCGTTCGCTCGAGCGCTGTCACGAGTTGCTTCGAGGCGCCGATGAGAAGATTAAGGTTGTCGTGGACTTGCGAAGCAGATTGGAGGTTTGTCGTGGAGGATTCTGTCGACAGGGTCGGCTAAACCCAATAGGGATGAGATTCACGCACCGAGTAGTTGGGCAGAGAGGACGCTCTGTTCGAGCTCTTTTTGCATGAGCCCAATGGTCCGTTGTAGAGCTTCCGTGACGTTGTTGCTGGCCTTCATGAGGACATCTTCTCTGCAATGCAAAAGGTTATAGTTCTTGTTAGTTCCCAAGGGACACCGCAGCCACGAGGCCCAAAAGACACGTACGTAGCCTTTTCGCTGGAGGGTGTCACTGGTTCGCGGAGAGAGGGGGAACGAAGAAGCTCTTCGCGCTGCGACCGACTTTGCGCGTCTATTGCACGCTTCGAGGCGAGCACGGCTGCCCGAGAGTCTCGACGTAGCCTGCAGGGATGAGTCCAGAGAGCAAGACGACGGACGTGGACATACCCATCCAGCACCTTGAGATGCTCATCCACCTTGACTCTGAGTGCCGCGCGTGCCCTGTGGCTCTGCTGGTCATCCACGAGGACATCCAGCTCCTACGAACGGGAGCCCATCCATGGTCGGGTCCATCAATTTTTACATCAGTTTTTGTTACGGTCGTTCGAGGCTTGTCGTAGGCATCCAGAAAATCCGCTTACTTCGATCTGCTTGGCCAGCTGTTCGATGTCATCTCTGACTTCGGCAGCCCACGCCTGCTGTGTTGCGAGCGGTCCCGTGCATGCACGAAGGCGGGGGATTTGGAACGTCGAGAGGTCGTTCTGGCGACGTTCGGCTGCTCCGAGAAGAGCCTGCGCGTCCGCGTCGAACGTGGTGGGGATTGGAGGCATGTCTGAAGAATGCACGTGCGCTCAGCCTGCCGGGCGGTTCACTTTCCCGCGCTGTTCAAAGTTATCTCTGCAAGCACATGTACTTCAAGGCAGGTTGGACCAGACCAGCCCGTTACTCTCGTCGACGACGGATTTCGAGACCTGTCTGGTGTATCCACCGTCTACAGACCGCCACAACATTGTCCCGAGGTACTGAGTAGATCGCTGCTTGCACGGCTACAGATGCAACTTTGGCTAGCTAGACAGATGCCTTTGCGGTTTGTGCCGAACTGTCACAAGATTCGATTCAAAACTCGTGATCCTTTGGTTGATCAATTCATGCGGGGATAGAGATTCTCTACATAACCCTGCCGACTCGACCCGTTCCCGCACCGTCACCAGCAATGTGGACTTTATTGATTTCCGCCCTTGCGCTTGCTAGTGTCGTGGCGCTCGACATCGTACACCGATATCTCAAGAACACGAGGCCTCGCACCTCTTACCCATTACCTCCTGGCCCGTCAAGACTACCATTCGTTGGGAACGTTGCCGCAATCAACGCGGATTTTCCATGGTTATTGTACGCTGAGTGGGCGAAAGAATATGGTAACATAATTCGGGCCTTGCTTGCGCCGTTTGCTCAACTTGGTGAGTCTAGGAAACCTTATCTATACCCGTCTTCTGGGAAGGGATATCATCATCATAAACTCGGAGGAGATCGCAAAGGAATTGCTCGAAAACCGCTCTAGGAACTATTCAGACCGACCTTTCCTTGCTACCAAAGAGATGCGAGTCCTCATCCATCAGCCATGTCGATTGACGTGACCATAGATTGTAGGTGTGGAAGGGACTTCAGCTCCATCTTCTTGGAATATGGGGATAGGTGGCGTCTACACAGGCGCTTTTTTCACCAGACGTTCCGGCGCGATGCAGTCCATAGGTTCATACCCCTCCAACACCGAAAAGTGTGCCATCTATTGTGCGGGCTTTTGGGTTGTCCTGAGCGGTTTCCCGACCACATATATGAGTATGTCTCTCATCTACTTGGAACGACATCGATGGCTTTCACTGTGCTGTGCAGATATACACGATCTATTACTCTGAATAGCGTGTACGCCTATGATGCAAAGTCCCGGAGAGACGAGCTCTACGATATAATTGCGGACACGATCAAGGTTTCTGCTCGTGCCATGCGCCCCGATATCTCGGTCTTAGTCGGCGCATTTCCAACAGGTGAGTCAAATTACACCTTGTCACCACCCCGCTCCTGGACTGTCGACGACGCCTAGTGTTGAAGCTTCCGTCTTGGTTTCCTGGGATGTCTTTCAAACAGGAGATGGCGGCAGCCAAGGCAGGCGCGAAGAGGTACATTGAAAAGTCGTTCGAGTACTCTCTGCAAAGATTAGTAAGGGACATTTGAGAATCTTGAGACATGGTTTCATCGTTGTACAAGTCCACGGGCCACTCTGCGCCATCCATGGTGTCCGATGCGCTCCGCAACATGGAAGAGAAAAGCACGGACACGGAGTGGATGAAAGACCTATCGGAAGCAGCCGCAACTGGTTTCATAGGTGAATAGCGCATATTTCTGTTCCTGCCTCGTCTCAATCAGATTCCTAGCTGCGTCTGAGACGGTAAGCCAAAAACTCAACTTTGTGCCAGCTTCCCTTTCTGTTGCTCAAAGCACCGAGGATAGTCGAATGCTGTCATCTCATTGTTCCTGCTCCTGATGGCGGTGACCCCTGATGCACAGAAGAAGGCCCAGGCGCAAATCGATGCCGTGGCGGGTAGAAATAGGCTTCCAGGGATGGAAGATCGGCCACTGTTGCCGTACGTCGACGCGGTTCTTCGAGAGACGCTTAGGTATCAACCTGTCGTCCCCTTGTGTAAGTGTTACCCACGAACGCTTTCTCATTGGTCAATTTTCCCATACACCAGCGGTCCCACACGCTGTTCTTGAAGACGACATCTACGCCGGATATCACATCCCAAAAGGTGGGTTTCTCAAATTGCGCAGAATTCTCATGTGTTCATACGTAATTACAGGGGCCATGGTTTTATCCAATCTGTGGTTAGTCTCCTTCGGCCTTTTCTGTAGTTTGGCCAATGTTCAGCTGACACTCTCCTTGTCAGGTCGATGAGCCACAATGAATCCAAATACCCAAACCCCCACGAATTTATCCCCGAGCGCTTCCTCAATGACGACGGTACGCTCAAGCTCGATGACGTTGAAAACATTACATTCGGATTTGGCCGCCGCATCTGTGTTGGGAGACACTTTGCGGACACGGCTTTGTGGTTCGCGATCGCCAATATATTGGCCGTGTTCACGATCGCGAAGGCCAAGGACGAGCACGGGGTGGAGATCCCTGTAGAACCAAGATTTTCGAACGGCGTGACAATGTGAGTAATAATGCGCTCGAAAGCGTGTACTCCCTGTCTCTGATCACGGTGATCCCCTCCTTCCCGTCCGGTGCCTAATGAAAAGACGTCCACTCCCGTTTCGGTGCAGCATCGTTCCCAGGACGCCAGGGATGGATACAACACGGTTGGAGCAGTTGATCGAAGCGGGCGCTGCTGCCTAGTTCTGACGTTGTCCTACTCCCTTTTGCTAAGATGCTGAATAGGTGTGTTCTCGTCTGCCCAGGATACCTTGACCACACATGTACAGTATATGGTGCAAGCTTGTAGGCTTGTAGCAGAATTATGGCCATCACGACTCTTGGTGAAACGGTAGTGCATCGCGCTGGGACACACCTACGGACTCCTTCGACGCAGAATCAATGCCTTGGCCGCAGCTGAATCAGGGCTGAAGAACGTTTTAAACTCGCTCAGGCGGCATCGGTGCCCACTCGGGTCAGCCTATTTTTCCGAGTCAATCACACTTGGAACCCCGCGGTCCACAGGCGGGCCCCATGCTCGTCTGTCCTCGGGCAACACGTCCCCTGGCACTGACGACTTGAAACGTGCGTGAGCCTGCAGACTCACGCGGCAGTGTCGCCAAAATCGGCTCAAGCGAGCGCCGCTCGAGCTACTCCGCACGATTCTTATTCTCGTCATCCGTCCCCCCCAGTCTCATCAGGAATTGCCGATGGATGTGTGTCGACTCGCGCGCGCATTATTCCGAGTCTTTTGTCCAGGAGTTTCCATCGTCGGGCCGACTCGGACTCGGCCGGGCCGCCTATCAATATTGGTCACCATCATGGTCCACCCTCGCCTCCGTTGTTTCTTGCAGTATGTAGTTTCACGACCTGAGTCGACCGCGCTACCCCCTTCGGCTAGCCAATAAGAAAGCTAGAATGTTCATTACAGCGTCCGCGAGCGAATCCAGCAGTTCCACTTTTGATCTACTCGGGGGGCAGGAGGATATTGGATCGACCGAGCTCCCTGCGAGAACACTTCCGGAAGAACAGGACTCTCTTTCAACGACCAATCTATTTACTGTAATGGTCAGCCTCTTGAGGTTCCAATCACACGTGAATCGTGGACGCGAGAGACAAAGGCAACAGATCAATTGGTAACGCCGAAAGAGAGTCACCTCACCAAGATAACAAAGCAAGGATGACTCCGGAAAAGATTGATATCTGCCCTTCATCCCTCGACACCACAACACAGGCATCACCGAAGCTCATCCGACCTACATCCACAATCCGTCAATCTCCCGCACGATACACCGCCTCGGTCCACAATACAGGAAAACTCGGGAAGGGGAGGGAGAGGGGGGGTGAAAAGAAGAGACATATCACGTCGAGAGTCGAGACCAGAAACGAAAGGTAAAGAGAAGGAGTAGCCCACAATATATAGGAGTGGGTCGAACACATACAGGATGATGGCCAGGTGGTGGCCCCGACGATGGGAAAGGGATCGAGACAGGATAAAAAACAAAGTGGTTGGGCTCTCCCCCTCCGAGAAAAAAGGTGATGATGGCGATGATGACGTACAAGACCGAGAATAGTGAAGCGTGGTTCAACTGCCGGCGGACTGCGAGTCGGATGATAACCCTTCCTCTCTCCCCCTTCACCCCGAACCCAACAATCCCTCACCTCCTGTAGCGAGACTCTTCATCTACCGACAGGAGTTCCCCGATATCCAGCCTGATTAGCATACCCACCACGCGAGGGAGCCCGCGGTTGTACCGATGCATTGCTCTGCCTCCCGTTTTGGGCTGGCTGACTCTGCTGAACTAGCGCTTGCTGCCGTACTTGTGTTTGAGGTGGCTGAGGTTGTGGTTGAGCAATTGGCTTTTGCGATGCAGGTGTTGTCTCCTCGGCTGCAACGGGTGCAACGTACAATCCCTTGTCGATGGTCTGGGGAATAGGCTGTATCTCCGTCCCAAGCTCCTGCTCGATGCGGTATAGATTGAATCGGTCCTCGTATGTGACAAGGTTGATGGCGAGACCTAAATGTCCAAAACGACCTGATCGCCCAATACGGTGGAGGTAAGTTTCCGAGTTTTTTGGAAAGTCAAAGTTGATGACAACGTTCACGGCTTGGATATCAATGCCTCGCGTGAGCAGGTCCGAACAAACGAGGTTCCTACATACGCCGTTACGGAAGTCGTGGAATACGCGATTACGGTGCGATTGCAGCATTTTCGCGTGTGAATAGAAACACGAGTAGCCAAGTTCCGTGACTTTCTTGGCCAACAGCTCAACACGATTAGTGGAGTTACAAAAGATGATCGATTGGTTAATTTGAAGCTACAGAACGATGAACGGGGCGGACACATAGAACACAGGGTGGGCGCACCTTGGAGAATAACGTATTTAGGCAATGCACTTTCTGCCGTTCTTCGACATAAGCGTAATATTGCGTTACACCACGCAGGGTGAGTTCCTCCATGAGGTTTATCTCGTACGGTGACTTCATGTGTTTATCCTACTCCCACGGGTAAGGCAGCTATTGGATAAAGAGATAAAACGGACACGTACCTTGAAGTCCTTTACAATAAGCGGGAAAGTTGCACTGAAGAGCATTACCTGACGGTCGGTAGGAAGGAATGAGAGTAATTGCTCCATGACGGGCGTGAATTCGGGCGAGAGGAGCTTGTCCGCTTCGTCCATGACGAAAACAGGACACTCGCTGAGATCGGCAATGTTCTTGCCAGCCAAATCGAGGATACGGCCAGGAGTGCCAACAAGTACATGAACCGCCTCTGACAAACGCATAATATCGTCTTTGAGGGTGGTACCGCCGGTAGTTACCATGACTTGAATGCCCATGTGTTTTCCGAGGATTTTACAAACTTGGGAAGTCTGGAGAGCGAGTTCGCGAGTAGGGACGAGTAGGAGGGCTTGGATCTTGTTCCTATTGACGTCAATTTGCTGCAAGGAGGGTATGACGAAAGCAGCCGTTTTGCCGGTACCGTTCTTTGCACGAGCAAGAATGTCACGTTTGGTGAGGGCGATGGGGATGGCTTCTTCTTGTATTGGTGAAGGTTTTTCGAAACCTGCCTCAAAGATGCCCATGAGGAGTTCGCGACGGAGGAACATATCTTCAAACTCTGTGCCCTTGGTGGCAGTTACATCTTCTGTTTGCGGTCGTAGGTCTTTTGGTGGAGGGCGGAGGGCACTCTTCCATGAGGAATCATTGTGGTTGGAAAGTCTAACAAGAGGACAAACGACATGAGGAGCGAAAGGCAGAAAGCCGGCTGCAACATACGTGTTCGATGATGATGGCCGGGTTACTTGCGACATGTCTGGATATTGTCAAGAGGGTACGGTATTGGCGTCGAGCAATAGTGAAGGTGGACAAAGCGACCACAAGATGCGGCAGTGATGCAATAGCAATACGATGGCTGGTTCGGTTGTTGGCAGAGACTGACGCAGCAGGGTCGAGGATGGCAGCAGGAAAGGTGTGTTGGGCGACTGTAGCGTGCACAAGCAGATCGAGGTCAGAGTTCAAAGAGAAAGGCGTCGACCATCAAATTCAAAGGTCTTGGGATTTCCCACGGGGCATCCCGCTCACAACTCGGCCAAAGAACGAAGATTGTACTCCGCATGGCATTGTGCCCCACCGGACCGCTAGAACTTTGCAGGAGCCAGGTTGTACAGCTGTGCAACACTACCAAACCTCTGGGCGTCAGTGCGGGTCGGCCCCTTGACCCGGGGGACAATAGGCGGCGACAGGACCAAACTTTCCAGTTGCGCTTGCGGGAGGTCCAGTCGCAACGTCGACAGACGGCCTTATGTCCGAGCAATGGCAGCCTCGTCTTTTATTAATCCATCCATCTCTCTTAGGGCACAACGACTATTTTTTGCCTCGAGTCGTGGAGTCCGCTCATCGGATTCTCAGGCTGGCCCTTCCTGCCTCCCCATCATGATGGACCAATGGGCCCGCATGCAATTCTGATCCCCATGGTGATTGTTCGTAACATGCCTCCCACCCCTTGTGTGAGTTTCTGCTTTTGTACACAGGCTGCAACGAACGGCCGAATTTCGATCCGCCAACGACCAATCACCTCCCGAGTGGTGGTGATGCACTTGCTTCGCAATCGTGGGTCGGCGTCCACTAGCTTGTGATTGCAATGTGACTTGATCACGTTCAAGCACTGTCCTGATGCACGTTGACATGAACGAGCGCGCCTCGTACGTGGATATGGTCCATCGGAGAGGCCAGGCGAGTATCGGAGGAACGCAAACGAAATCATCTGCTCATGACCGATCTTATTGCCACCCCAATGCATGTAATCTTTTTCACCGCGCCGATTTCCGAACGAGTACGCGAGTCATAAGTAACAGCATCCGTCTTTTCACGGTCCTCCGCTAGCAGACTGTTTCGACACAACCTTGACGAATGACTCCAGCACCCATGACGAGAGAGGAGCTCACGGCTCGCGTTCTCCCCCAGATGGTCCTTTCCGAAGGATCCAACCCTCTCACACGACCACTATCTCCTCCCCCACCGAACCTCACACCTGCAGACCGCGCTGTCTGGCGTTTTACAATCCGGGGGAATGCAATAGGTAAGTCACTACACTACATTGCTTCGTCGAGGGGCTAGAAGCAAGATATAATGATCTGATTACTAATCTCGACGGTTCCCATTGGACAAAATTAACACCTATCTCTCCTGCGCAGTGACTGGCGGATGCGGTCACCTCGGGTTGGTCGCCGCCCGCGCGCTCCTCGAACATGGCGCATCTGGTGTCTCACTTTGGGATGTCCGCCCCAAGAGCGCTGATAACGCAGTACGGGAACTCGTTGCCAGCTTCCCTTCTGCCAAGGTAGTCACCAAGGCGGTTGACGTAAGAGATGAACGGCGCGTCCGAGAGGCAGTCATGCAGACCGTGTCCGAACTCGGTAGCGTGGATATATTGCTGTGTTACGCGGGGGTGGTGGCGTGCATAGACGCATTGGAGCTGAGCTTCGACGAGTGGAAGCGGACACTCGACGTCAACACGACCGGGAGCTGGTTGTGTGCGCAAGCTGTTGCCAGGTAAGCTGTTCCATTGTCGGGTCATGTGGCGACATTGATCCATACTTTCGAACAACGCCCGGACGACCGTCGTCTGTCTGCAGTGAGATGGTGAAGCAGCAGACGGGTGGTAGCATCGTCTTCACGGCATCGATCTCTGCACACAGTGTCAACTTTCCGCAGCCACAAGTGTCTTACAATGTCTCTAAAGGCGCATTGCTGCAGCTCAAAAATTCACTGGCGGCAGAGTGGGCGCGGTACGGGATTCGGGTAAACAGCATCAGTCCAGGGTACATGGACACGGTCTTGAACCATGGGTCGGGACTCGAGGAAGCGAGGCAGATATGGGCGTCAAGAAATCCGATGGGTAGGATGGGCGATCCGACAGAGCTTACCGGCGCGGTAGTGTTGTTGTGCAGTCGTGCGGGAAGGTATATGAATGGAGCGGATATCGTCATTGATGGTGAGCCAGGAAGCTTCTCGGGTTTTCGGCGTGGTTGCGATACCCACAGGGGGTGGCTCTGTGTTCTAGCGCGGTGCGACATTGGGCATGCCGGCGACATGTTGCAGGGAGAAAGGACGGTCCGGTTACGATGGGGTCCCGACGAGTGAAACATGTGCACGACAGCTTGACTGGCATATGACCACTGTATTAACGACGTCCGGATAGCACCGCGTGGCAGTGCACTGTGAAATATCGCCATCTGGACTTTCCTCGCACCTTTGCTCGTCCAGCTCGTGGCCGCGCAGGAGGGCGGGGTCCAGCTGCGTTGAACTTGACGCATGAGTCGTGAAATTTTCGTGCACACTTGACAGCGGCCGAACCGCCGGTTTTTGAGAGGCACCTACTCTCGGCTATAAGGTTTCGTCGCGTTCGCTTCAATTTCGCGGAGATAATCGCAGGTCTGGCCCATGATACAATGGGAAACATGCCCTGGCTATACAGTGCCTTCGGAACGTAACTGGCACTCACCCTACTTTCCTCAAAGCCAGGTGGGCAGAAGTTCCATGACGATCATACCCTTCTACCTCAGTTGATCCTCGCCTTCCCGACAGCTACACGTCCTCCTGTCTCAACCGATATTCTAGGCAAAGGCCTTTGTCCACTCGTTTTAGCCCTCCGCTCTTTTTTCTAGTCACTCGTTTTCGACGACCTCATCGCTCTGCGGTCATGTTCACCCTGCTTCCTCTTTTATGGCGGCAAGTTGTTCCTTCACGCTTGACCCAAACGAATCTCCCTATGCAGGAGACTCACATCGCACCTTCAAAACAAAAGTTTCGCTGGTTGACTCAATGGACCGTCGTCCTCGTCCCTCTCACTCTCATCCTCCTCGCGGCATCCACCCGCTTCGCGGCACACCCCGCTTTCTTTGACCTATTTTCAGTGGGTTGCGATCATGAATGGATCGGGTGGACAAACGTATTAGATTGGTCCCTCCACGATCCACACATGCCTCCGAGCAATCAATTGGGCAGGAGATCTGCTTTGGGTCGATTTGTAGTGCGCAATGCAACGACATCCGTCCCTGCGGTTCCCGTCAACCCAGTGTTACCCTCCCCGTTCCCTCGGCCCTTTGACACAGCACTCTCTTCGAACTTTACCACCGCCTCTTGCTACGACTTTTTCCTCAACATGACAGTTTCGGATTCGCTGCTTTCCTGTCGACCATTCTCCCTGTTGATGTATACTTCTTATGCGTTTGCAAAGGTGACCATCATCCTCCCGTCGCCGAAGAAGCGCGAATAATCCTCTTGAAACCAACAGGCTCAAGAAGACATCGATATGATGAACACAGACGTATGGGGCACCTGCAACACAGATCCTTCGCAGTCGCAGTGTGATGACAACATGTCCTGGTTTGCGGCGTCGTTGCAAACGTCGTGCCAAAAGGATCTTGCGGATCAGGTCGAGACAGCCGTAATGACTCTCAACGGTGACTATCGCGTCCATCATGATTAATCGCATTGCTTAACCTGTTATTTTTACATGCTGCTGAATCGCAGCCCTGTACGCGTACAACTTGATGCGCAACATTGGCTGCAACGTGGATTCGGGGACGAACGCGTACTGCTATGTTGGGGCCATCGCCAACACCGACCCCTCCAGCTACTTTCTCTACAGATTGGCCCTCGGTGAAGCTCTTGGTCCGAACGTCACTGCAAGTGTGTGTAATGAGTGCACGATTGAACTGATGGCGTCCTATAGCTCTGCGCTCAATACCACTGGTGTCGCGACGCTCGAGGGGCTTGGGCAGACGTACAACGGAGCTGCAGACACGGTGAACAAACTATGTGGGTCATCGATACCCAGGGCAGCAGAGGTATCCTCTTCAAGTTGGACGCGGGTGAACGCGGGTATGTCAAGGATGACCCCGCTTGTCTCGCTGAGCGTGTTGGCAGTGCTGCATGCAGCAGCGCTGTGACAGTTGATGGTGATCCTTCCGCGTTCAAGGCCAGGGTAGGATACGAGTTGATGAGTTTTGATTGTCTTGGGAACGATCCGGGACTGGTTTAGATTTCGGCGACCGACACCATCTGCGGTCTCTCATTTCCCTCGGGCTCGTGTTACTTTTCATAGGTTTAGCATCATCGCTTTGGCACGTTATCGCTGATCTTTCCCCCTTCTCCTGCCTACGGGTCTACTTGTTTGTGTTCCGCTCCTTGATACCCGCGATGTACAGCATAGCACTTGTCAAACATCAGATCTTGATCAGGCTATGCGTGTTGCCGACGCGCGACACTCTGGCCAACTAAATACCTGTCCACGTCCCGTCCTCTGGCCCACCCATCGTCGACCATTGTCACTCGTATCATGATACTTGCCGAAAGCGGGTAGGAATTTCCTACGCACTCTGCACCGAGCCCCTCAAAAACGACGTGCTGGCCCCGTCGACCACCATCCTTACCTCGACTGTCTTGTTAACGCTCACGCCCGCCATGCCTCGCCTACGTGTCCTTGCTGGCCCCACCGTCGACGATCTGGTGCCCATCACCGACATTGTCAACACCGGACAGGCGCATACGGTCGTATCCGAGCATTTCCAAGGCAGAATTGCGATATGCGTCAAGAATTTTGTCGATCGAAAGGGAACGCACTTGACGAGCGAGTATTTCGAGAGGGAAGACAGAAAAGGGATCACTTGGAGCATCCAGGTTCAAGGTGCGCAGGGCTGAACCTGTTTCGTCTCCCATCTCTGTCTGAGGTGTCTCAAACAGGCCGGTTCTTGCAACCACATTCAGCCGACGATGTGTTGTTCGGCAACATCTTTGAGAAGCGGCTGAAGCTTCCATGGGGCTCTGGCGCAGCCCTCAAATTCATGCGGTGAGTGTCTACTTTGACAATCTAGTCTTGCACCCATTCAAAGCGGCGGCATGAAATACAGCTTCATCGATCCGACGTTGGAGCACGATCTCACGTCTTCTAAACCATGGGCACTTTCACCCCTGATAGCAACGATGCCTCACTTTGCGCACGAACGAATTTATGAGCCAGGCAGGCTTCCCTCTTCCGAGCTGCCTCGATTTCCCCCTCATGACTCTATATCCGACGACACGTCCCAGCTGTGGACTACTTCTGCGTGCACCGTGCGCCAATCGCACTCTTGTGATGGGTCACCTCCCTCGTTCTCCCAGACCTCGTTCTCCACTTCGTGTTCCTCGAGTTCCGACACGTCGCATAGCTCCGCACACTCGTTCTTGCGAGACAACGTCAACGGCAG
>JBBPLV010000143.1:21419-32545 GCA_038089975.1 Boletellus ananiceps | reverse complement strand
CTTATCCCTCAGTTTGAATATCAATTAAGTTCCCTCCTTGCTTGCTTGCTCTGTCCTTCTGTCAGATTCCAACTCTAACTTCCATTACCCTTTTCTGCTGTCCTTCTGCCTTTGGGCCAGTCAGACCTCTGCCCCTTTGCTGTCCCTCTGCCTTTGGGCCAGTCAGACCTTCACTCCTCTGTCCTCCGAAGTCTGAGGACACAGAATGCATAAGGAGGCAGCATGCCCCCTGCATCGCTGAAGCTGCAGTCCTTGTTTGTCCTTGCCCCCTTGTTCATCCTCCACTTACCATGCCTCCTATGTGCCCTCTGCCTTGACAGAGCAGAGTGGAGCTGTTCAGACCTTGACAGCAGGCACAAAAGTGTGCACAGAAAGCCAAAGCCAAAAATGGTCATCTAGTATGGAAAGCAGAGATTTTGTCTCAATGAATTGGTGCACTTGGACAACAGAATAACTCACTTGTTATCTGAGACAAAACTCTTTCCTGTTGACTCTCCCATAAGCCTTTGCAGACACAACATGCAGCACACAAGGCAGTCTATACAGCCATAGAACAAACTGCTGAACCCACTCTTACCATCAAAAATCATGGTGTTATCACAGATAAGGCTTGTGATATGATCTGGGATCTTGTCACTATCCACAACATTCCAGTTTCCAGTGTCATGAATGTGATACATTCAATTGTAGCAATGTGTTAGGGTCTGTTCTTCTCTGCTCACTCCAGTCAGTCAGATGTGCAGGAGACAGGGATGAGTGGGATTAGTGGGGTCAGAGATGTCTGGAAGGAGGGAGACAATTGGAGGGATCAAGGATGTTTGTTATGTGGATACACTGTTCCTAGCCTATTGAGCACATGCTCAACAGTAGTGCAAGGACTAAGAAGATTCTGGACTCACCATCCACTCATGGACTCATGAAGGCAAGAAACTGCACATAGAATTGCACAGAACTAGCTAGTGAGACTAATCATACAGGGCACATATAAATACCTAGGTAGAGCAGTACTGTATATAAGTAGTAATATTTGTTGTAGTAATTGAGCAATGCCTAGTGTGGTAATGGGGGAGACACAACAGTGGTAATGAGACACTGTTGTGGCAGTGTATGTGTGCCCAAAGGTAGAGATACCATACATGGAAATACTTGAAGAGAAAGAGGTAAGTCCTTCAGGCAGAAGAGTTCCTATTGGTGGTGGATACAAAGAGAACACTGGATAGGTAGCATCATCTAGGTAAGAGGAAAAGGTCAACAGAGAGAAGATTGAGGAATCATGCTGCAAGCCATATTGACAAGATGACCAGTTTGTAACAATGTTGGTCTCAGCAATGTGGGGTTGTATATTGTACCCTCTCAGTCCTCTGAGGTCAGAGATTGGAGGAGAAGGATGAAGATGTTGGAGATAGAATCTGACAGAGGAGAACTGAGGAGGAAGAAAAGAAGAGGATCTATAGTTGATGTTCAGACTAGATGTTTGTTAGGGTTCATGCTTCTCTGCTCTGCTCCAGTCAATCAGAGATGTAGAGGAGAGGGACAAGTGAGACAAGAGGGGTCAGAGATGTGTCTGGATGAATGGAGATGATGGAGGGGTCAAGATTGTTGGTCTCAGCAATGTGGAGTGGCACACTGTACCCTTGCATGCTCTCAGTCCTCTGAGGTCAGAGGTCAGAGATGAAGGGAGGAGAGGTTGGAGACAGAACTTGATGGAGGAGGACTGAGGAGTGAAGAAGAGAAGAGAACTATAGTCAATATTCAGACTGAAGTTTACAGAGGTATGTACAGATTTTATATACAATGGAGTCTGAGGCTATGTACTATGGATGACAGAGACAGGAGACAGAGAGGACCAACACTGGATCACTAAGATGACATTGTGTACTATGGGTCACTAATCAGGTATGGATCTAGGGTAAAGAGGCAGTGTCTAGAACTGGCAATAGGAAATGCTGGCTGTAAGTATAGAGAACAGGAATGAAAGATAAATGGAGATAAGAGATTATATATGGAGATAAGAGGAAACAGAGTTGGACATATCTACAGGAGGTCAGAGACAGGAGTATTGGACCAGAGATGGGAGCAGAGGACTGGAGATGGGGGTCAGAGCTGACACAAGACACAAGTCATGACAAGGTACATAGGTAAGTATGGAGTTTATGTATGATAGAGTCTGAGGCTATGCATCATGGATGACTGAGATAGAAGGGAAACTACCCTAGAGCTGTGCCTCACATAGAGAACATAGCCACAAGCAAAGTCTAGGTACAAGATTAAACTAAATGGAGATACAAGAATGTACATACAGAGATAAGATAAGATCAGAGTTGGAGATATCTACAGGAGTCAGAAATAGGGGTATCAGATTGAAGATGGAGGTGGAGGAATAGAGATGGGGATTGGAGCTGACACAGATTGTGACACCATGACTGGGATAGCAGTAGAGGGGTTGATTAGTGAGTAGAGCATAGGTAGGATTATGCTTGAGGGAGAAGTGGTTGCAACTGTTCAATTAGTAGATGAGATCAGTAAGGCAAAAGGTTAGTATTGTAGAGATCCTACTACACATGTCATCCAAGTTATCAGACCAAAATCAAAGGTGTTATATTAAGTAGTGATAGCATAGCTCACAAGAGCACAAATTACTAGTTGTATCACATCACCCACTCTCTCTTAGGAGACTTAGAAGGTGCAGGGATGATGAGATTTGTAAGAATATCTTATGAAGTCAACCATTCAAGTGAGACTCAGCTGGCAGGCTGGAGAAGCTCATTACTGAGATGTACAACATATATAATTAGTACATGAACTCAGTCTTGAACTGGAGAAAGTTTATTGAGAAGGTCAAAGGGATGCTTACCAACTATACTAAAGACCAGAAGAAGCTTGTGTGTATGTTTTTGGAGTGGAAACAGATGTGTAAGTAGGAAGTTTGAGGAAAACATACTTTGACTGCTCTTCCACCAGATGACATCACCACTCTCACCTAGATCACTTTGGAGGGAATGTTGATAGAGGTCAAAGGATTGGATTGATAGGAGATACTGTCACAAGTGGAACAAAGCCAGCACCTTCTCACCACCCATCATGTGGTCTATCACAGGATAGGAGTTAAGATATTTAGTGCACTTCCTCAGAATGAGCAAGATGTAGTCAACCTCTTCATCTGAGGAGGTTGCTACATGCATGAGGACCTCAATGCAGTCAAAGGTGGTAATACAGCAGTAACAGCATAGTGGCAAGCAAATGGCATTGACCTCCCTATTCTCCTCATGGACTGAGATAACACCATCACTACATCATCAGGCTCCTCCACCACAGCTTCTTGTACCATCCAAGTTTCAAAGTGAGGGGCTGTAAAGGCTCTTGATCTCACTGGAGCTGTTTTCTATTACTCAAATGACAAGAAAGGCCAATAGGATACACTCTACTACTTCCTTGAATCACAGCTTGGCTATTTTCTCTCTTGGCCAGATACTAACAACACATGATACCAAAGCCACTATAATGGTGCAAGTGTCTGGCTTGCTTATTGGCCACTTTATATCACCTATCTTGAAATCATCCAGGATTGGAAGGATAGCCACACCCTCACAAACATCAAGCTCAACATGCTCAATGCCTTTCTGTATCCCAAGACTACTGAAAAAATGGCATGTCTTAGTATCTGGGACAATTGTATTGGGAACCTGTACATGCACCAGGTTCATGACCTTTTGAGTGCTCTGAGGTGTTCTGTGCAGTACAAAGGAGGGTCAATGGCTTGAAAATATATCCACACATTTGTCAACTCCTCATTTCATTCATTCAAGGCACACTTGACACACTCTCTCAGTTCACCAATGAATTTGTAGCCAATGGTCAAATTGAAAACATGTCTTCAGAACAATACAAGCTTGTCCACATTGAAACAACCAATGATGCTAATGAAGGTGTACTTGAAACACTTCATGTCACCTTATGACATGCTCCTCAGATGTCACTTCATCAGTTCAGTACTAGACTCAAGTACAAGAAAAACAAAACTGGAGTCTGGATGAAGTTGTCTCTCCATCCACTTGCACATAAGATGCAAAATTGATATGTCTAGATTGGAAAGAAAACACTGCCAAGCACAAGCTACTCATGATCAACAACTTGTTGAGAAAATGACAGCTTCAAATGCTAGATTTTCTGCCTAAGTACCCTATACCTTACTAGACAATCTCTTGAAAATGAAGGTTGCTGAGGTTGACTTCCAACTCTGTTGGCATAGGAGGCTCAACAGAACAGTTCTTGCTTATATAAGGTGACAAAAGATTTAGTGGGGCTGTCACCCCCCACTTCATGCCAGGCTACTTGGATGGCATCAAGGGCTGGTGGCTGTGTGATACAACAGCCAGGTCTTTCACTCTTGTGACTCCTCTGATGCTACTGTGGATCTTTACTCTACTGCATGCCCTTTCTCCTCCAATTTCTGCTAACTCTCCATCCTTGTTGCCTGCGCCAACCATGTCTCCTTTACCTCCACACTCTACTCCATCTTCATTCCCTGCACTGGCCATATTCTCTTTGCTTCCTCCTTCCTCTCCTACATCTTTCACTCCCAGAACTCCTTCTCATTCCCTGGCTCCTCCTCATTGCTCTGAACATCCATGTGTGCTTACTGAGAAAGGTGCCCAGTATATGGCTGAGATGCAGCTATGGTATGACTGTTTTAACATTGCATGTGCTGGTCTCTTGTAGGTTGACAATGAGCTATCTAAGGGAGTGTCTGGTAAAGTTGCAGATGTTCTTTGTTCCTGAGAGGACCACTCTTGCTCTGTCCCTGATGTACAAGTAGATCTGATCATCACTGAACAGGCCAACCTCTCCATCTGCAGTGACAAGAGGCAGAACCTTGTTGATCTGGCATATATATAATTGGATATCCTGCCAGCAACATATGATGATGCAATGAGGTGGTTGGATCAGGATGGATGGATGGAGGCAATGATAGAATTAGGACTGATGGACAAGATGAAGGTATGGGAGTTGGTTGACTCCCCATCAAGTCAAAAGCTTATTGGTAATCAATGAGTCTTTGTGTTCTGCATAAATGATCTGAAGGGAGGATTGCAAGCCAAGACTTGTATGGTCATACAAGGCTTTTTGCAAATAGCAGGAGTGGATTTTTCATCAAACTTATACTCTGGTAGCTCATCAAGCATTTATCAAACTTTTGATTGCTCTCACTGCAAAGCATGACTGGGAACTTAATTACTTTGAAATGAAATGAGATTTTTTGCATAGCATACTCAAGGAGGACATATATACTGTATGTGACAGCTTCAGAGTTTCAAACAGTACAATACTGTGAAGGTGCTTTTAGTTTGTCATCTCCTCTCATTGTTGGATAGACTGAAGTAAGCAGCATGGGACTAGTACAAGCTACTCTCTTTAGTTCTCATCAGTCTAGGTTTTTCCAGATCAATGGTGAATATGGTGATGTTCATGTATTAGAGGACCATAGAGAAGGGTCAAATCATCATCTGCATCATAGCATGATATATGGTTGATGATGGGCTGGGAGGTAGCAATGACCACAAGGTTCTCAACTAGGTAAAGGAGCAGATATAGGAGTGCATTGACATTAGTGATATGAGAACAGTCTCTATATATCTGTGAATTGTGACTGAGTGCAATCTGTTATGATTCATTGGATACCCCTATCCTTTCCCCTTATCACTCCTCACTTTTCCCTCTATCTTTCTCATCTTGACTTCTTCTCTTATCTCTGACTCACAGTGACTCATTATGACTTCTCTTCTCTTCTTTAACTTTTTTTCTTATCTCTGACTCATAGTGACTCACTATGACTTCTTTGACTCATAACTTGCCTTATCTGTACTTGCATAGCTTGGTCTGTACACCATTCCCCAGAGTATATAAACCCAGCCACAGACCCCCTGTAACCCCAAGCTAGTCTTACTTGAATATAGCTTCACTTCTCTCAACCCTAGGGCCGCACTCTTGGCCATACCCAGAACTCCAAAAAGTAGCCACATCCTCTCTATGCATGGCCTCCCACAGAATCCTCGAAACCTTGACCAGTTCCTCAAGTCTATGCTTGTCACTATCCACACCAAGCATAACACAATCAAATGGAGCAGGCAGCATGGATTCATCAAGAGGCATATATTCAGTATCTGTGTGATGAGTGCAGACTCTTGGAGTACAACCTAGTCTATATTCTATTGGACCCCAATTGTTACAGCTTGTCCAGATTCCTACGGTTTGTGCTACCATTCCTCATTGTTTAGTCCAACTACTTTTCCTTCATATCTAGATGATGCCACCTATCCAGTATTCCCTTTGTATCCACTACTGGATAGGGACTCTTAGGTTACTACATTTGGTATGCTCCACCTACTACTCTAGGACACATTGCCCTTCCACAGCATCATCTCTTTACTGATGCTGCATCTCCCACACTACCATACTAGGCAACTCTTTGTTACTATACCTGGAGTTACTATGATTGGCAAAGTACAGCTCTACCTAGGTATTTAACCATGCCCTGTACCATAGCAGATCTTTAGCTAGTTCTGTGCAATCCTATGTGTAGTCTCTGGCCTCCACGAGTCCTATGAGGGATAGTGAGAACTAAGATCTCTATTAGCCTCTGCACCACTATTGATGGTGTGCTGTCCTAGAGTTACCTTCTGGAACTTCAGACTTGTACTGGACCATTGGATCTACCAGTGATTGTACCACCAGTGTAACAAAAGAACTAGCTCTCCCCTTCACCCCTGCTATTTAGCAGAAGGGCAAGATACTAGGCATCATGTCGTACCAAACACCAACAGAGCAAGAATCCTCCCCCAAACCCGAAGAAGGCATAGAACACAAAGAAGTGTTCTTTGAAGATGAACCAACTCCCAGCTCCACCCCTATCGAACCAAGACTGTTCGAAAACCCCTACCAGACCAATTCTCCCATCCAAAGAATCGCCACCTCCTCTGGGGTTCCTTGACCCCCTCCACCTAGCCTCCTGTTTTGCGAACAAAGGAGAAGGAGATCTGTCACACCTGAAACAGTTTTGGAACACGCAACTCTCGCTCCCCCTCCCACTACCACTCCCACACTCTCCCCAGTCATGCTAATAACCAACCCAGATGAGGACACCCCTATTATGGACCCAGCCCACCACAATGGGAAGAAGGGAGAGCTGTGAGCCACCTTGCCTGACGACTTTGATGGAATGCAACATGATGGATGTTGGCCATGATGGCATTCTTCACCATAAATCAAGATATATATGACACAGACTCCCTCCTGATTCTCACCTACCTTAACAAAATGAATAAAGGGAGGGCAGCAGCATTTGCAGAAACCTAGTATCCAAAAGTGGCTGATGCAACATTTGCCCAATTCCAAGAAGCCTTTACAGAATCCTTTGTTCTGACTGGACAACAGGAGAGGTCCCAAAATGAGTTATATGAACTCAAACAAAGTGATTTCAGGGACAGAGCAGAGAAAGCATTGTCTGGACACATGCAAAGAGGAAACTTTGACACATATGTGACTACATTCGAGCTGAAAGCCATCAGAAGTCAGTTAGAAACAGGACACAATGATATCCTGATTGATATCTTGCAAAGAGGAGTGGATGAAAGATTAGCCAACATGATGGCTACCTTAAACCCTCAGCCAACGAAATGGAGGGACTGGATAAAGAAGGCTCATGTGTTCGATGAGAATATATACTGTCTATGAAAGATTAGAGAACAAAGGAATTACATGCCACTTCCCTCCTCTGAGAATTCCCATAACCACTGAGATCTGAATGCGATGGACAACGACGCAATACGCCTCATGCTCGTAGAGCAAGCAGAACATATGAAGAACAATAAATGTTTCATTTGCCACAGAGTGGGTTGTCGCACTACCAATCACCCTAGGAATGAACCAAGGAAGTTCCCAACAAAACCCTACAAAGTACATACAGTGGAAACCAGAGAGGACACCTTAGGGCAGTTCATCAAAAGTTCAGACCTCCCATGAGAGGAACTTCTCTGCATACTCCAAACCTGCATGACCAAAGACCTAGAAGTCTGAAAGATCAATACTTCTCAGGATTTTTAACTGTGAGGAAAGTAACAACATCTTTACCTCCCCTTTCTGTCGCACCTGTATTTGTATTAGGCTCCCATTCTAGAGCAATCAAACTCCCCATCCACCTATATGAATCCAATGTGATTCAAAGCGTTGAAATCTCCACACTTGTCAATAGTGGGGCCACCAGATGTTTTGTCAATAAATATCTAGTCCACCTAAACAGATAGAAGACCCAAAGACTTCCTCAACCAATATGAGCCAATAATGTAGATGGTTCCAAGAACAAAAACGGGATCATTAGGAGTTATGTTACCCTACAAGTTGCTATAAGTTCTTGAATTGAATGAAGAAAGTTTCTGGTAATCGATTGTGGCACCAAAAAGGTCATACTAGGCATCAATTGGTTGAAAGACACCAACCCTATCATCGACTGGGCAACAGGCCAAATAGACATACCAGATTCTCTACCTACTCTGTGTCAATCTGATCCAAAAGAACAATGGTACCTTCTCTATTATCTAGGAATGTCTCTTGACCCTGAGTCCCTTGCACAGGTAACCATCTCTACCGAACTAGCCCAACAAACGGAAACATCAGAAACTACCCTTCCACCAGACTACGTGGAGTTCAAGGAGATCTTTGAAGAGCCAAAGGACAGGGAACTCCCACCCTCATGCCCCTATGACCATGCCATTGACCTCACTTCAGACTTTGTGCTGAAAGTAGCAAATGCATATCCATTAAATCCAAGCAAGTTGGCCACTTGTAAGGCTTTCATAGATGAACACCTGAACTCCGGAAAAATTAAACCTTCAAAATCACCCCAAGCATCTCCCTTCTTTTTTGTCCAGAAAAAGGATGGAGGGCTATGACCTTGCCAGGACTATTGTTACTTCAATCAATACATGGTCAAGAATGCCTATCCCCTTCCCCTCATCTCTGACCTCATCAACCAACTTAAGGACTCCTCACTGTTCACCAAAATGGACATCCGATGGAGATACAACAATGTTTGAATTAAAGCTTCCAACACCTGGAAAGTAGCTTTTATTACTCTGTTCAGGTTGTACGAACCAACAGTGATGTTCTTTGGCCTGTGCAATTCTCCTCCAACCTTTCAAGCCTTGATGGATGACATCTTCTAGGATATGACATCCAAAGGTTGGCTCCTGATCTATATGGACGATCTCATTATCCACACCAATGGTGATGCCCAACTCCATCATCAGCGGACACTCCAGGTTCTCCAGTGCATGAAAGAACATCACCTCTTTCTCAAACTCTCAAAGTGCTTCTTCAATGTTCAAGAAGTAGAATATCTTGGGATGATCATCTGACCAGGAGCTGTCACTCTTGACCCTATGAAGCTGAAAGCGATTCAGGAATGGTCCCCTCCCCGCTCCATAAAGGCAGTCCGGTCATTCATTGGTTTTTACAACTTCTATCGGAAATTCATTCCAGGATTTTCTTTGACTGCCAGGCCATTGTATGACCTTACAAAAAAGGGAGTTGCTTGGAGCTGGTCCCCAGAATGTGATGTGGCCTTCCGGACACTCCAATAGGCCTTTCTTTCATGACCAATCCTACGCTTGCCCCATATGGATTCTCCCTTCTGGGTCATGACTGACACTTCCCTTGTCGCTTCTGGAGCTGTCCTGATGCAAAAAGACATGAATGGAGAACTTCATCCCTGTGCTTACCTCTCCAAATCCTTCTCTCTGGAGGAGCAGAATTACAACATCTATGACTGGGAGTTATTGGTGGTCATCTGAGCACTTGAGGAATGGAAGCAATACTTGACCAGAACTGCACACCTAGTTACTGTCCTCATGGACCACAAGAATCTGGATTACTTCAAGCAGCCTCATAAGTTGTCTCAATGACAAGCCAGGTGGATGTTGTTTCTGCAGGATTTTGACCTTCATTTCCAACATGTACCTGGTTCCCACATGGGTCCCGCAGATGTGCTGTCCCGCCTTCCTGATGTCACTACCTCCAATGGCAACCAGGATGTCACTATGCTAGCTCCAGAGCACTTTATCTGCCTTCTAGATACTGCCCTTGCCAAGAAAATCTCTCGCTCTACCTCTTTCAACTCATTCATCTCAGATGCTCTGAACACCTTGAAAGCTGGTTCCTCTCTCTTACCCTGTGTCCAACATTCGGACTGGCATTTTGATGATGGCAAGTTGTACTTCAAGACTTGCCTGTACATTCTGGAGTCTGCTTGCCACAACCTTGTCCACTCCATACACACTGCTCTCGCTTCTGGACATCCTGGGTTTTTCTGGATGTTATACCTGTTGCAATGCGACTACTGGTGGCCAGGACTTTCCACTTTCATGTGAAAATACCTCCTGGGCTGTGCCACCTGTCAGGCACATAAGGTCATTACACACCCCATGGTACTGCTGGCTCAGCCACTCCTGAGCACTGCCACCCACCCCTTTCAGTCCATTTCCATTGATCTCATTACTGATTTGCCCCTGTTGCAGGAATTTGACTCTGTTCTGGTTGTGGTCGACCATGGCCTTACAAAGGGGGTAATTTTCACCCCTTGTTCAAAGAACACTGATGCAAAAGGAATAGCCAACCTCTTTTTCTGTTATGTCTTCTCCAGATTCGGACTTCATGACCAATGTATCTCTGATCTCGGTCCCTAATTCACTTCTGCCTTTGCTAGAGAGCTATCCCATCTACTGGAATACGATCTCGCCCTCTCCACAGCATACCATCCTCAGAGCAACAGAGAAACAGAGTGAGTTAACCAGGAACTGGAAACCTACCTCCACATCTTCTGCCAAGGAAATGTATCAGTGTGGGCTGACCTCCTCCCCATGGCAGAATTTGCTCATAACTCTGCTGTGCACTCTGTGACCAAGCAGTCCCCATTCTCTCTCATGATGGGGTACAAACCCCGCTCCTACTCTGTCCTTGGGAAAACCTTCATCTCAGCTCTCAAGCAGAGGCTGACTCTTTTATCCAAAGCCAGGGAAGAAGCACAGCAGGCCCATCATGTGGCACAACAATTGATGAGAGAGCGAGTTTGCATG
>JBBPLV010000143.1:0-21409 GCA_038089975.1 Boletellus ananiceps | reverse complement strand
TGGAAGATAGGAGACAGGGTCTGGCTCGATAACAAACACCTGAAACTTCATTACCCATCCCAAAAGCTCACTCCTTGAAGAGAAGGACCTTTTGAGATTGAAAAAGTCATCTCCCCAGTCACCTACCGACTCAAACTCCCACCCACCTGGCAGATACATCCTGTGTTCCATGCTTCTCTCCTAACCCCTTACCGTCAAACTGAGGAACATGAACCCAATTTCATCAACCCTCCTCTGGATCAAATTGAAGAAGAAGAACAATATGAAGTGGTGTAAATCTTGGGCCATAGGGGTTCCACAGCCCGAAGGCAGTACCTGGTTTCCTGGAAGGGATACTCCACAGCAGAAAATACTTGGGAACCAGAGAGAAATTTAGGAAACTCCCACAAACTACTAATGGAATATAAAGCGTCATGACCAAGAGACTTCCCTCCAACCAGACAAAGAAGAATGAGATCATAGTACCCTCCCCCACTTAAATACCTCTATGATATGCCTTCCCTCTCTGCCCCCACCTTGAATCTTCTGGCCCTCTACTTCGCTTTTATCTTCCTCCCTCTTTTTCTCATTCTTCTGTGTCTTTGGGATACTCATCAACGCCTCTTGAACTGACAGGTAGATATACAGTATACCCTAGCCCCCCTTCCCACTCGCTGACATCACCTTACCCCTCCTATTGCTTGAGCAGACGAGCCTACTCAGGACCAGCAGCCACCGGTACAACCAGAACCAGGTTGGTCTCTGCATTTCGTGGTGACATTCCCCGAACCCAACAATGGAGCAGGGCAGTGGAGAGGAAACACATCAGGCTGGTAGCTTACACCGTTGGCCTTTCTTTTCTTTCAAATATTTTGTCTTTTCTTGCAGAATATCATGCTCAATGGGTCCTCCGATCCATTAGAAAACTGCTCATGGCTGCTTTGTCTCAGCCTCTTTCCCTCCTCGACAACCCACCTACCCAACTTGACCATCTTCCTGAATTTCATCTTTCCACCTTCATGTTCAATTTGTTAGATAACCCTGCCATGGTACTCACATTGGAACACCTACCATTATTCTGCCTCTTGTCCTATTTATCCCTTATTATCAGATTCTATTCCTTCTTCATACAAACCTGCTGACAAACCATCAATAGCATTGCCCTGTTCTGGACTGCCACTGAACTGGGCATTCCCCACCAGTTCAATACCACCATCGCCCTAACCAACCTCAGATGCGCTTGCTGAATGCTTTTCGAATTATTGACAGAAGCTGGGTTAATTGAGCTGATTGAGCTACTCCCTAGGAACATCTATCTCCCTCTCTTGCACCAACAGCTACTCTCATTGACAGACGATGAGCAGATGCATTACTTGGCTGATGCCCCCATCATCCTGAGAAGGCATTCGATGGGCAAACACCATCACCCCAGAATCAGCTCATCTGGAACCTCAGTACAATGTACCCCTGTCCCATCTGTTAACTTCACAACAGTCCAACCCCCCACTCCAATCCCCCCACTCGTTTCCCCAGGGTCCCCCACCACTCCGCCTCACACCACTCCCTTGCCCACCATCCCTGTTCCTCCTCCTGCCCCCTGACAACGACAAATGGGCCAGCAAATTCGCTCTTTGGCTCGACTGGGAAGACACAATATCACAAATGGAGAACTATGATCCCCTAGCCCTCTCTCTCCCACTCCTGGAGGATCAGATAGATCAGCAAGTTGCCATCAATGCAGATCATGCTCTCACTACCAAACAGTGTGCCAGCACTACCTTTGCCCTTACTGCTTTCTCTCCACACCTGGTCATCCCCAATATGCTTGTCCTGAGTGGGAGTGTTGACATTGTGGACTTCGAGGCCATGGTGTACCGAATTGCCCAAGAGCCATGGATGGGAGTGGCTCTGACAACCTCTCTGAGGGAGATACTGTTGGAGTCAACCAATTTGATCAAGTCTAAGTTGCAGTCTCAGACCTACGATGGGGGTATTGTTACAGCTTGTCTGGATTCCTATGGTTTGCACTACCATTCCTCATTGTTTAGTCCAACTACTTTTCCTTTGTATCTAGATAATGCCACCTATCCAGTATTCCCTTTGTATCCGCTACCAGATAGGGACTCTTAGGTTACTACATTTGGTATGCTCCACCTACTACTCTAGGACACATTGTCCTCCCACAGCATCATCTCTTTACTGATGCTGCATCTCCCACACTACCATACTAGGCAACTCTTTGTTACTATACCTGGAGTTACTATGATTGGCAAAGTACAGCTCTACCTAGGTATTTAACTGTGCCCTGTACCATAGCAGATCTTTAGCTAGTTCTACACAATCCTACATGCAGTCTCTGGCCTCTGTGAGTCCTATGAGGGATAGTGAGAACTAGGATCTCTATTAGCCTCTGCACCACTATTGACGGTGTGCTGTCCTAGAGTTACCTTCCGGAACTTTGGACTTGTACCAGACTGTCAGATCTACCAGTGATTGTACTACCAGCATAACACCAATCATCCCTTCAGTCAGGACAATAAAACCTTTCCTGTGGTGCTGAACCTTGATCATACTGTACTTATTGTAAAATCATAGGAAAGCTAATCCATTTGTCCACATGTGGTCATCCAGACATTGCTTTTGCAGTCTAGTACCTGGTTCAGTAGTCTGCTCATCCTGAAGCATGATGATACTTTGCAGCCACAAAGTATCTCATCTGCTATTTGCATAACACACAGAATCTGTACATCTACCTCAGGGATGCAAAGGTGGATCACTTGCTTTATGTTTTTGCTAACTCAGACTAGACCAGCTCCCTATCTGATTGCCTTTCCATAACTGGATACATGTAATTTTTCTATGGTGAGAGCCTGTCAATCATATGGCCAAGAAGTAGACCAACTATGCTTTGTCTACCATAGAAGCTGAGTACACAGTGCTGTCTATGTGCATCTAGGAGGGTCTGTGGATCAAAACCCTCCGCTTTTGCCCACGCCAGGATGTTTTTCTCCCTCTTCATGCCCATGATGATAATACTGTCCCCATCTCTCTAGCATCCATTCCAAGTAACCATTTCAACACTTGGCACATCAGTGTATACTATCATTTCATTTGAGAGTACATTGTTTCCAATGTCTTCATTCTGCACTGGATGCCAATGTGTTAGAACATTGGCAATCTTTTGACAAAGTCACTTTCTCACTCCACCTTTACTGGCCACTATGTTATATTGTCTCTGGTCTAGTACTGAGGGGGTGTATTGGAATTTTATGCATCACACTTACTGCAATCATCTCACATTGACATTTCTTTTACTTTATTTCTTTTTATTCTTGCTACTATCCTATCTCTTCTTAATCTTGCTATTATACATCATCTCCTAGTTCTTGTTGTAGTTCTCATCATAGAAATGGTACTTTGTAACTACATTCTATGATCACATGACCTGAGTGATATTTGTCACTCAGACATAGGCTGGACATCCTCAGTCACTGTCATACATTGGCTGAAGTATGGTAGCTCAAAAAAGTGTCCCAATATTGTGCTATTTTACAGAGATTGGCTGATCACAGGGGAACAATAAAAATGTGACAAAGTGCCTACAAGATGAATAAAGGTAGTTGCTCTTGGTATTCTAAAACTGGTTTGGCCATGTGATTTGGTTGCCATGGAAGTAAGGTATAGGGATTTTTAAATGATATGTCATTGGGACACTTATTTGACCTTGTATTTGTTAATCATTATGTCATATGTACAGTGGCTCAAAAAACTGTCTACATATTTGCATGTTTTGTACTAAAAGCCCCTCTACCCAGATAACCCCTAACCCCTATCTAAACTATAAGGGGATAAGATTAGATATGCACTCATGTCTGTCTATTGGTTCAAGGATCAAGAGATTTGAGCAAGATTTGAATGAATGGCAGCTATCTCAAAATGACATGTCATATAGACAGCTTTTTGACTTTCAGGTTCTATAATATATATTAGACCCTGCATGCTGTAATATTATTACATACGCATAATAAGGGTCTTTTTATGTAACTATGTATCAGCCTACTATATAAACTCTCACCATTCTATCTTTATTTTCTCACCATTATCATGAAATCCATTTCTATCTTCTCAAAGATACAATATCATCTCTCTCTCTTTTCATAGTCTTTCTATCAGGAAGATTGTATCTCAAACTGGCCTGGGGAAGTCTACAATGGCTCAGGTCCTTCAGGAAATCCAACCAAAGAGGCCTAGACTTTATGATGGCCATCATTCCAAGCTTTCTAATAACAATAAATGAGCTATGGTCTAGCAAATTATAGCTAGAAGGGCCAACAATGCAGTTGAAGCCACATATTTCAGAATTTTATTATCACCTTCCCTGTCTGCTCACAGGCATTTAGGAATACCCTCATGGAGGCCCATCTAAAGGCTGTGGTCAAGAAAAAGAAACCTCTTACTACTATCCATAGGAAGAGAAGGCTAGCGTTTGCTCTCAAGCACTGACATCAGACTGTGGAGGATTGAAAGAGGGCCATCTGGTCAAACAAGACCAAAATCAATAGGATTAGATCAGATGAACAAGAGTATATATGGAAAAAGCAATGTGAGGGGCTAATTTCTAAAGAGGACAAATGTATAGTCAAGTTTGGAGGAGGATCATGAATAATTTGAGACTACATATAGTGGAATAGAGTGGGAGTTTGAAGTGAGGTTGAAGAGAGGATGGAAACTGAACAGTATATGGTCATTTTGAATAGAGGATTGCTGCAGAGCATGGAGAAATTTGGAATTGCTAAAAGAGATTATTTTTAAGCAAGATAATAATGACCCAAAACATACCTTTAACAGAGCTCAAAGATAGTTTAAAAAGCAAGATATCAAGTTTCTGAATTGGCCTGCACAATCTCCAGACCTCAAACCCATTAAACACACTTAGAATTACTTCAAAAGGTGTCTCAAGATATGAGAATGCTTTTATGAAAGTTTATCAATTATGAGAAAGAGTAAAGGTAGAGTGAGAGATGATTTCTGAGGAATAGTGTTTGAAATAGATAGAAAGTATGCCTAGAAGAATTGAAGCAGTTATCAAGGTCAAGGAAGGTTATACCAAATACTAGATACTTGGATTTTTATACAAAAAACTGACCATATGACATTAAAATAGCTGTTATTTTTCAAATCTTGCTCAAATCTCTTGACCCTTGGGTCAATAGATAGCTATGAGTGCATGTAAAACATGCAAACATGTGGACAGTGTTTTGAGCCACTGTATATACAGGAGTTGGAAACTATTCCTTCCTCTACTAGAGCTAATATCCTTCTTCTCCCTGAATCTAGCCTCTCTGCTTGTCAGATTGCAACCAAGACTGGTCAGAGAAGTCCACTATGGCCAGAGTCATCAAGGACATCCTTCCAAGCTTTCTTCTTGACAAGGGAAGGATTGTCTCTAGTATTATCACTGAAAAGGCTGAGACTGCTGTCTAGGCCACCCATTTCATTGACTCTGCTCTTTCCTCTCCTGTCTCTCCTTAAACCATTTGTAATGTTTTCAAGGCTACATCTCTAAAGATTGTGGTTAAGAAACAACCTCTTTTTTCTGCTAAACATAGGAAAGGAGACTATAATTTGTTTTAAAGCACAAGAACTAGACTGAGGAGGATTAGACAAGAGTTATTTGGTCAAATGAGACTGAGATTAACCAATTGGATCAGATAGAAGGATGTACGTATATGTGGAAAAGGTGAGCTTCTACAAGACAAGGAGATCTAGGGAATAGTGAAGTTTAAAGAAAGTTCCTTAATGGTTTAGGAATGCATGGGCTAGAATAGAGTAGAGATACTTGCAGAGATAGAGGGAAAGATGAATGCTGAGCAGTATGTGTCTATTCTAAAGGACAATCTGCTTTCTAGTATGGAGAATTCTGACATCCCTGAAGAGAACATTATCTTTCAACAAGGTAATAACTCTAAATACTCCTCTAAAAGGGCTCAAGACTGGCTCAAATCTCAAAGGATTAGGGTCCTTGACTGGCCAACATAGTCACTAGACCTTAGTCCTATTGAGCATCTCTGGCAACATCTAAAAAAAAGCTCAATAGCTATGAAAGACTAGCAAAAGGAGTTTGAGAGCTTTGGGATAGGATTGTGATAGAGTAGGGGAAGATAGAGGTTGAAGAGTGTCAAAAACTGATTGAGAGTATGCCTAGAAGACTTGAGGCAGTGATATAAGCAAAGAAAGGAGATACAAAGTACTAATATCTATAATGTAAACTAGGATCAAATAAGTGTCACCTCAATAACATGCCATTTAGAAATGCCTGTAACTCACTTCCATGACAACCAAATCACATGACAAAACCAGTTGTAGAATGCCAAGAGCAACTACCTTTATCCATCTTACAAGCACTTTGTTTGATTCTTTATTGTTCTCCTATGATCAGCCAATCTCTTCAAAATGGCTCAATATTGGCATATGTTTTTGAGCCACTATATATGTACATCCAGCCCATCCTTTTGTGCTTTGTTGCTAATAGCTTTCTCAACTCACTGTAAATGTTCTAGGTAGTTAATCAATCTAGTCACTGTTATCTATTAGCTGAGCTCACTCATATATGTTCTAGTCTACATCCACTACATGAATGCTCTTCCCCCATCTCTATATATTATAAACTTAGCAATTGTATGGTCTGAGGTATACTCTCTATATTTCTCCTCTTTGACACTTCTGTCATACAGTGGCTCAATCAACTGTCCCAATGTTTGCTTGTTTTGCACTAAAGCTAGTATTCTCCAGGACTCCCTAACCCAATCCCAACTTGGTGGAGTATGAAATAAGGGGCTCACTCTGGGCTACAGAATCATCCTATGATTCAAAACATTTGAATCATATTTGAATGAATGGCAGTCATTTCAAATCAGTGACTCATTGGGACAGTTTTTTGACCCTCCATTGGAAATGGTATCTAATACTTGATATGACCTCTCTTGGCCTTAATAACTGCTTGGATCCATCTAGGCATGCTTTCTATCTATTTCTGACACTCTTTCATAGAAATCTCTCCCAATTGCTCTTCCACTCTTTCCCATAATTGATGAACTCCTGTAGGAGCACTTGGATATCCTGAAAGACATCTTTTGAAATGATTCCATGTGTGTTCAATGGGATTGAGATCTGGAGACTGTGCAGGCCAATCAAGAAGCTTGATATCTTGCTCTTCAAACCACCTCTGAGCTCTCCTGGAGGTATGTTTGGGATCATTGTCCTGCTGGAAGATGATATCATTTTGAGGGATTCCAGATTCCTTCATGCTTTGTAGCAGTCCTCGCTCCAGAATTGTCACATACTGTTCAACATCCATTTTCTCCTCAACTTCACTCAAAGCCCCAACTCTATTCCACCCTATGCAGTCCCACACCATCAGAGAACCCCCTTCAAATTTGACTGTACCTTTGACCTCTCTGGAAATTAGGCCCTCATCCTTCTTTTCCATACATATTCTTGCCCATCTGACCCTATTCTGTTGATTTTGGTTTCATCTGACCATATTACTCTTTTCCAGTCCTCTATAGTCCAATGCTGGTACTTGAAAGCAAAGGCTAGTCTCTTTTTCCTATGGCCAACAGAGAGAAGAGGCTTTTTCTTCTTCACTACAGCCATCAATGAGGCCTCCTTGAGGGCATTCCTCACTGTCTGTAAGCAGACAGGAGTGTCAATGACAGAGTTAATGAAACGAGCACCCTGAACTGCATTCTTGGCCTTCCCAGAGAGGATTTGCTAGACTATAGCACATTTGTTGGTAGGAGAAAGTTTAAAAGGATGGCCACCATAAGAGTTTTCTTTTTCTGGTTGGATCTCTTTAAGGACCCTGGCCACTGTGGACTTTCCTAGGCCAGTTTGGGAGGCAATTTGCCTGAAGGAGATATCAAGAGAAGCTAGAGAGATGATATTGACTCTTTGAGCAGAGGAGATAGATTTCATGATAGGAATGGGAAAATAAACTCATGAATAAAGGGTTTATATATATTGTCACATCACCAATTACATAAATATGTCATGACCAAGCACTCACATAAGATATAAGCACATTACAGCATTCTAGGGTCCAATGTATGCAATAAGAAGCATAAGTCAAATAACTGTCCCAATGAGTTACTGATTTGAAATGACTGCCATTCACTCAGATATGATTCTGTAGCCCAGAGTGAGCCTTTTCTTTCATACTCTACCAAGTTAGGATTGGGTTAGGGGGTATCAGGGTATACCAGCTTTAGTACAAAATAAGCAAACATTGGAACAGTTATTTAAGCCACTGTACCTAAATGACACAATGTATCTGGCATTCTCTCCATATTCATTGCTGGATATGGACTTTTTCAATCTCTAACTTTTGTTCATAGAATTTCCTTTTATGGTAATAATCACTGCTTGAACAATGTTTGGTGCTTGTTCAGCACTAGAATCTTCTTATGGCAATTCCCTGTTCTCATGACTCAGATGCATCACTTCCATAGTCTCCTCTTATAGCATCTGTATTTCCACATACCATTCCAGGCTTTCTTACACATACTACTCTTGATGCTTACCATTCTTGTTATGATAACTATTCTACCAGCCTGAGTATTTATATGCAACCTGTACTAGTAGCTCTTTAGCTAGTTCTTGTCATATATTATACTTCCTTGTTTTCCCTATTTTTCTGGTATTTTTCTAGCTTCATCTGACCATCATAGCTATGAATTTTAGTCATACACACTTATCTATTCTGCATTTGGGCTTAGCTAGTCCAATTGCCCATCATACTTCATAGATCAAGTCTGGACACATCCAAACCCTTTCAGATTCAATCTGACTCATAGTTGTATATCCCAAATGTTTGACACATGTCTGTCTTGGATCCCCAACCCTGTATCCATGATCAACACATGTAAGACATAGGTACATACTGCCTTTGTGCAGGTCCACACAGCTCCACATAGCCTTATACAGCCTCATACTGCCATGTACAGCTGAACTCACTATTCTAGATCTGAGTTACCTGATCTGGACATATGACTCATGTGCACAGCTGCATGATTGTCATAGCCATGCCATATGTTGATCCTCATAGCCCCTGTCCATGGAGACTGCTCTTGTGCTGCCCTTCCTCATTGTTGTCTCATGCCTACCTCATATTTGCCTCATATACATATGACTGGGAATGACTCATTCTGACTCTAGTAGACAAAGGATATCTGTAGATGTAGTGTATATGAATGTAAACACTAGAAAGGTATATAAAGGACACTCCCAAGACCTCAGTCTTGTCCTTTTGAGTTTGTCCACTTAACTCCTTCTTGATCATAAGTCTCCTTGCTCCTATAAGCTGCTTACTCAGCAGGGCTGGTGAGTGGTTGTTTCATTAGGACAAGACTACTCACTTCCTGCTGGATTGACTATCCATTCACCCTTGTTTGTCTTGCTCTGCCTACCAGAGCTTGGAGACATCACTGCTGTTAAGAAGCAAGATGTTGTTTCAGAGCTAGAGAGACAGGTATTCAGAGGGTCCTCAGACCTATCTAGTTATTGTACCAGATCACCACTGCCTACCTACTTGTCACCCTGCTGCCTTTTATCCTCACTAGACTACAATCCAGTAACCCTGCTCCATTTCCCCACTCCACTTTCCAAGTCCATTGATTGGGCCCTGATCCATTGCTGCCTCACCCCTCCTAGCTTCCACACTGTCTTGACTCTCACACTCATACCAGACAATGGGGAGGATATTCACTGTCTATTCATTGGGTTAGAGGTGGAGCTTATTATTAGAAAGGGGATTGTACTTGGCTGTTAGCAGCAGGCTGAGCAAGAGTGGAGAGATGCTCTTTGGGCACAGGTTGAACAAGCATGCAATCATATGGATGAACATATATGCTGGATTGAGAGAGATCTCTATTTCCACTATCATCCTTATTGCTGCCACTGGAGCTGGGATATCACTTTTGTTCCTGGTGCTATATTTTTCACTAGTACTCTACACCCACAAGCAGTCCTTATGATACCTTGTCATTACCCTCTATAGTGAAATGGTAGCATACAGAGAGACAATAGTACAATTTTGTAGATGAGTCAAAGATCATTGAATCAAGAGAACTGACACCACCACCTCCACATAGTTATGAAGTAGACAAGTCATCTGCCACCTTGTCATGATCTGTGTCAGCTCTGACCCACTCTGACATGTGCAAGTCCTTTCTGACCTCTTCTGACTCCATTCCTTCTATCTCTGCTTTGCTCTTTTGCTTCTGCTGTGTGGATTCCATTCCAACTCTGATTCCACCTCAGATTCTGTTGGCTGTCCACTTTCGGACTCTTTACTATACCACATGCTCCTCCTGTCATTGTCATGCTTGTCTGTCATGTACCATATGATACCTTCCTTTCTCCTTTTGTACTTACCTCCAAATGTGTATTTAAGCTACAGTTCTGAGAGCTTATCCCTCAGTTTGAATATCAAATTGAGTTGTCTCTTTCCCTCTCCCTTGCTCTCTCCTCTCTCCCTTGTCCACTGTCCTTCTGCCTTCAGGCCAGTGAGACTCCTGTCCCTCTGTCAGATCCCAACCCTGGATCTCTGCCTCCTTGACCTCTGACCTGCAAGGACTGAGAGTGCACAAGTGTACAGTGTCCCATCCTGCATTGCTGAGACCAACATCCCTTGCCCCTCTGACTGATCCAGAGTGGAGCGGAGAAGTCATGACCCTAACACACCTATAGTGATTGATTAGCTGTGGATATTGTAAACAGGCATACTCAGGTAAACTGAGAAGAGAAGTTTATGTTTCAGTACCACATGAACCTGATACTGTGTTGAAACCAATATCCAAAGAAGTCTGCATACAGCCACTTACTCAAGAAAGGTTGTAAGCTGAAACAAGAGTTGTAGAAAAGTCTAATTGACCCTACAAAACCAAGTAACCATATGCTCAGTGCATTTCTAGTCATACTCTTTGTAGTATTTATTGTCCTACTTGCACTTGCTTATAGCACACTTATTGTATACCAAGCTCAGTGCATCTATAGACCCTATCTTTCATCCATCCCACTTTTATTTCACATTTGCCTCACTTGCTCCAGGTCAGGAATGAAGTTCCTTATTGGAGATACCTCAGACTTTGTACCAGACAGCTGAGGAGATAGCCCCTGAACCCATCTCAGACAATTGGGAACAGAACACCACTTGGGATCAACAGGATCACCAATTGAATAATAGCTATTTCACTCCACCAGCTGTTCTAGCTGAACTGGGTGATACTTTAGAAGTCAATCAGATTGTTTGGCAACTGGATCCTAATCAGGATTAGGATGAAGAACTTCTGGTATTGTTACTTAAGGGGTTAGAGTAGGATCTTGAAGATCTCACTTTCATCAGACCAGAATCCATTCCTGAAGTCTACAACAAACATTGACCAGCTTGTGCTATTCAGAACATTCCACACACCCAACTCTAAGAGTTTGTATACCTAGTCTATAGACATGACTATTATAAAGTGCATCATACCACCCTCCCTGGAGGAAGATTTCTCATTACTGAACAACTTGTAGAGGTTAACACACAGGATAGAGATAACTATCAGTGGCATAGAGTTATTGATTCATTACTTAATAGAGCACTTCTTAATATAATAGAAGTAGAAGGATTACCTAGTTGGTCTCAGGAACCCACTAGAGAAGAAGTTTGGGAAAGCTTACAAAGCACATGGAGAAGTGAGTTATTCATTAACTCCAGCTTATATCAGATCAATCTGATTATTTCATTGATTGGATCTTGTGTAATCCATACCTTTTCATTTCTCATTCTTATAACCCTATTGTATCATGGCTACTTTTGATCCACACTGTGTCCTTAATGAACTTCTTGCCATAATAATTGGGACAATCAGGCAAAGTTTCTCTCATAGACCTTTTTGATAGCATTAATGTATAGATTAAAGTTGCACATGCTGAGATCACCATCACTAAGGGAGATCTTATTTAGTGCTGCCATGGCCTAGCCTGAAAGCCCTCAGCCAGCTAAGCCTGGCCAGGCTGGACCATGTCAGGGGCTTGGGAGGGCTTGGAGCCTAGCCTGGGAATTTGAGAAGCTGTGAGCTAGGGCAGCCAAGCCCCAGAGGTCCTGAAGCAGTGAGAATGACTATCAGATTGGGAAATTGGCAACAGCCAATGTCTATAATTGGTTTGTTTATATGAAAACTTTCTTTAAGCTTCATTTCTTCTGCCAATCCTAGCCAATTGCTTATTACCATCTACTGGTAGTATGTCCAATGCTGAGGAGCAGCCTTGCTGGCCCAAGTGTACTGCTGTACTGTCTACATGTGTGACATGTGCTGACAATGTAGCCAATTTGGAGCTGTCCTCTCATTGGGAGGCACAGGTAGCAACATGGCCACCTCCTGCTGGCAACACTCCTGGTGTGAAATGCAAAGTCTCTAGCACTGAAGCATCCTCCACTGAATCCAAGGCTGAGTGCCCATCCAAAAAGAAAAAGGTAAGTGTAAGTAGTTAATTTTGAGCATCACTCGATATTTTCTCAGAACCCAGGACTAAAAAAGGTGCCAGCAATTGTGCTGCTGGCAGGTCAGATGGGCTAACCAGGTTGGATGGCCTACTCAAGGATATCATTGTCATCAATGTAGACAAGCTGACCAAGAGGGGACATGCAGAACACACCCAAGACATTGATGTGCTCTTCTTGGCTCCATATCTCAAGGATGGCAAGAAATATCGAGACTGTAGTCTTTGCTAGTATGTTCTGCCTTTTTTTATTGTAGATTTGCATTTATCATATCAGTGAACTATTCAAAAATTGCATAGCAATCATCAATGAAGCCACCACATTGCAGCATCATCAGCAAGCAGCCCACTAGGAAAAGTATCAGTAGTGAGCTGCTGATAACAGCTTCTTGTCCATGTTGCCTATCAATACCAAGAGCTGCCATGATGAAGAAGAGCAGGGAGTGGAACAAGGAGTGCAGGTGAGGGATTGGTGTGAGGAGGAGTGGTGGGCAGTTCTGGTATGAAGGGGCAATTGGTGTGGGAGGTCAGACTGCCATGAAGTTAATGGTTGAGATAGGGGGATATTATACCTGGGCTCCAGCTGTGATGATTCTGGGGTTATTGTGTTGGCCCAACAAATTCCTCAATGGGGGAGGTGGGGACCACAGCCATGTAATGTGTCTGCTCATCATCAGAGAGGAAGGCAATCTGTTGTCATAACAGGAGAAGATAGATGTTTTGTAGCAGCTGCTCAATCAGTTCTACCAACCCTGCTTTGGTGAATAACTCAAACAGAGTGCAATGAGCTCTTCCTAGATTGGTAAGAGAGGCTGTGGTGTTAAAATGATGAGAAAGTCCCAGCTCAGTAGCTGTGCAGAACAAGGTGATGCTATCAATGGTCTGGCAGCAAACTTGAACAAAGAATGAATTGAATTGAATGATGAGGGGTAGGTAAGGCAAAAAATGAAAGAGGGGGAGATTCTCTGATGTGAGGACCACAGCCAGATTGTCTAATAGGTTGAACAAAAAGGTAGAGAGGTGAAACTCTGGAAGATGATCAAGTCAGAGAGGAGGGTTGTCTAGTTCAGATAAAGGTCAAGATGGAACAGCCATAGAGTTCATTTGCAAGGAGAGAAAGATAGTCCTTGTGTATCATTCAGGAAAGAAAGAAGAAATAATGATGTAGGTGAAGAGGAAGAGGATAATTTGTTCACCAGCCAGATGCATTGTCTTCCCACTGCCCAGCTCTGTTGCTGCTATCAGGGAATGTCACTGCAAAACACAGAGACCAACCTGGTTCTGGTCTCACCAGTGGCTGGTTATCCTGGGTGGGCTCATCTGTCCAAGCAACCAGAGGGGGAGGATGATGGTGGCAAGTGGGAAGGGGGGCTATGGTGTACTGTATATCAACTTGTTTGTTAAGAAGGCAGCAATAAGTGTCCCAAAGACACAGGAGGACAAGGAAGAAGGGGAGGAAAATGAAAGTGAAATACAAGGCAAGAAGATTGAATGTGGGGTTGGAAAGAGAAGACATATCATATCATATAAGTATGTAGAGGAGCATCTCCTAGACAGGTCTTTTTTGTCCAGTTGGGAGAAAGTCTTTGGGACAAGAGGCTTTATATTCTATTAGTAGTTCATGAGACCTTCCTAAATTGCATTCTGGTTCCCAAGTGTTTTCTGCTGCAGAATATCCTTTCCAGGAGATGAGATACTGCCTTCAGGTTCTGGTACCCCTATGGCCTAAGATCCATGCCACTTCATATTGTTCTTCTCCATCAATTTGATCAGGTGGTAGATTGATGAAATTGGGCCCATGTTCTGCCATTTGATGGTAAGGAGAAAGGAGAGACATGTGAAATACTGGGTGTATTTTCCAGGTTGGGGAAAGGTGAAGTTGGTAGGTCACAAGTGAGATGGCTCATTTGATTTCAAAAGGGCCTTCTCTCTGAGGAGCAAGTTTCTTAGAGAGGTAGTGAAGTTTGAGATGTTTGTTATTGAGCCAAACTTTGTCTCCTATCTTCCATGGTTTGAATGATGTGAGAACCCATTCTTGCATCAGTTGTTGAGCCACCTGATGGGCCTGCTGTGCTCCATCCCTGACCTTGGACAAAAGGGTGAGTCTCTGTTCCAGTGCTGGGAGAAATGTTTTTCTGAGGACAGGGTAGGCTCAAGGTTCATATCCCATCATGAGAGAGAAAGAGATTTGCTTGGTCACAGAATATACTGCAGAATTGTACACGAATTCAGCCATAGGGAGGAGGTCTGCCCAAATGGATACATTCCCTTGGCAAAAGATCTGAAGGTAAGTTTCAAGTTCCTGGTTTACTCATTCAGTTTCTCCATCTGTTTGCAGGTGGTAGGTGGTGGACAGGGCAAGGTCATATTCCAATAGGTGGGACAGCTTTCTAGCAAAGACAGATGTGAATTGTGGGCCTCAATCAGAAATACACCAGTCATGAAGACCAAAGTGAGGGAAAACATGTTGAAAAAAGATGGTTGCTATCTCTTTTGCATCAATGGTCTTTGAGCAAGGCAGGAAAATTACCCCTTTCATAAGGCCTTGGTTGACCATGACCAACACAGAGTCAAAACCACCTGATAGGGGCAGACCTGCAATGAGATTGACAAAGAGGAACTGAAAAAGCTGAGTGGCAGTGCTCAGAAGGGATCAGGCTAGAGGCACAGTGGGATGAGTAAGTACCTTATTCACTTGACAGGTGGCACAGCCTACAATGTACTTTTGCACAAAAGCAGAAAGACCCAGCTGTTAGAGCCCATTCTTCTCTGCTCTGCTTCAGTCAGTCAGAGATATGGATGAGAGGGATGAGATGGACAAGAGGGGTCCAGAAGGACAGAGGAGATATCAGAGGTGTTGAGGATGTTGGTCTCAGCAATGCAGAGTGGCATGCTGTACCCTTGTGTGCTCTCAATCCTCTGAGGTTGGAGGTCAGATGGAGGGAGATGAGGATGTTGGAGATGGAATCTGATAGAGGAGGACTGAGGAGAGAAGAAGAGAAGATAAGCTATAGTTGTCAATATTCAGACTAAGGTACTACAACAGAAAGTACAGAGTTGTCACAACTGTGACAAGTCTGACCTACTCTGATGCGAGTAAGTCTTCTCTGACGTCTTCTGCCCTCACTATGTGTCTCTCCCCCTCTGCCGCATGGAACCCATCCACCTCCACCTCTGACTCAGATCCTGTTAGCTGTCCAGACCTTTTACTATACCTTGTGCTCCATCCTGTCTTCCTGTCAGTGTCCTGTCTTGTATCTGTCATGTACCATATGATACCCTCTCCTTCTCTGTTTAGTATCCTCCACTCTGTACAGTATTTAAGCTATAGTCACTGAGGGCTTATCCCTCAGTTCAAATATTGATTAAGTTCCCTCCTCACTTGCTCTCTCTGTCCCTCTGTTGGATTCCAACTCTGACTTCTGTTCCTCTTTTCTGCTGTCCTTCTGCCTTCAGGCCAGTTGGACCTTCGCTCCTCCATCCTCTGAAGTTTGAGGACATAGAATGCATAAGGGTACAACATGCCCCTCACATCACTGAAGCCATAGTCCTCATTCGTCCTTGTCCCCTCATTCATCCTCTGCTTACTGTGCCCCCAACACACTCTCTGCCTTGTCAGAGCAGAGTGGTTCAGACCTTGACAAGAGTTTATATACTATGGAGTCTGAGGCTATGTACCGAGATGACTGAGCCAGATAACTGAGATGGAGACAGAAGGAAAACTACTCTGGAGCTGTGCTTCCAGGTAGAAGAATGCCAGAGCTATGCAGGTGAAGTCTAAGAGTGAATCTAAACTAAATGAAGATAAGAGATACAGGAACAGATAAGAGGTACAGAGTCTGGAGGTATGTATAAGGGTTGGAGAAGGGATCAGAACAGAGATGGGGATGGAGGAACTGAGATGGGACCTGGAGCTGACATGGGTCATGACACTGGCCACCAATAGTCATGCTGTAATAGGTGTAACAGGTGGAAAAAGCTGGTGTGCCCCCCAGCAGGGGAGGTGTGTATGGAATAGACCAAGTCCTGTCTAGCAAGTTCAGGTACATACAGTTGTCCTTTGAAATAAAGGCGCCATTGGCAAAGTGCCAATCTGAGTGAGCAGCCCTAGGCAGGATGGAAGTGCTCTATTTCAGGGCATTCAGAGCATTAGTGACAAATAGGTCAGATGTGGTCAAGTGAGAGATCTTGGAAGCGAGGGCAGTGTCAATAAGGTGAATAAAGTGACCCTGAGGGAGCAATATGACATTCTGATTATCATCACTGGTGTCAATACTGGGTAGGTGAGAGAGTGTGTCAGCTGGTCCCATCTGGGATCCTGGAACATGAATGAATTGAAGGTTGAAGTCCTGTAGAAACAACATCCATTGAGCCTGGTGTTGGAATAATTTGTGAGGTTGCTTGAAGTAGGTGAGGTTTTTGTGATCCATAAGGATAGTGACTGGATGGGAAGTTCCCATCAGATACTGCTTCCACTCTTCAAGGGCCCTAATGAATGCAAGCAGTCCTCAGTTGTAGATATCATAGTTCTGCTCCTCCAGAGAGAAGGTTTTCAATAGATAGGCACAGGAGTGGAGCTTGCCATATCCATCCTTTTACATGAGAATCACTCCAGAGGCTACCAGTGATGCATCAGTCATGACCCAGAAAGGGGATTCAGTATGGAAAAGATGGAGGACTGGTCTGGAAAGGAAAGCTTTTTGTAGAGTGAGGAAGGCAAGTTGGCAGTCTTCCAACCAGTTCCAAGAGATCCCTTTCTTAGTTAAATCATGAAGAGGTCAAGAAATCAAGGAGAAACCTGGGATGAACTTCTGATAGAAGTTACAGAAGCTGATGAATGACCTGACTGCTTTGAATGATTGCAGGGGGCTCCACTCCTGAATTGCCTTCAGTTTAGCCAGATTGAGGGTAATTTCACCTGGTCAGATGACCATGCCAAGATATTCTACTTTGCAAGCATTGAAGGAGTATTTGGACAGCTTTAGGAATAGGTGGTGTTTCTTCATCCTTTTCAGTACATGAAGAGTTTGTTAGTGGTACAATTGGGGGTCATCTCTCATATAGATGATGAGATCATCCATATAGATGAGTAGCCATCCTTCCATGATCATATCTCTAAAAATATCATCCATCAACACCTTAAAGGTAGGAGGGGAGTTACAAAGTCTGAAAAACATAACTAGTGGCTCATATAGGCCAAATTGAGTGACAAAAGCCATCTTCCAGGTGTCTAAAGTGTTGATTCAGATGTTGTTATACCCCTACTGTATGTCTGTCTTTGTAAAAAGGGAGGAGTTGTTCAACTTGTTGATGAGGTTGGAGATGAGTGGGAGAGGATAGGCATTCTTGACAGTATGTTGATTGAGATATTGATAATCTTGGCATGGTCAGAGTCCTCCATCTTTCTTTTGAATGAAGAAGTATGGAGTAGTTTGGAGAGATTTCAATGATTTGATCTTTCTAGACTTCAGATGTTCATCTATGAAGGCTTTACAGGCTTCCATCTCCTTAGGATTTAGAGGGTAGACCTTTGCCACTTTTGGGGTAAACTCTGGGATCAAATCAGTAGCATGGTCATAGGGTCAATATGGTGGTAGTTTCTCTTCTTTTGGTTCAGCAAAGACCTCTGCATATGTCTCATATTCCTTAGACAAGGTCACTGTCACTTTCTTTGTTTGTTGAGTGAGTTCTGTGGAGATTGTAACTTTGGCAAGAGTTTGGTCATATGGTTCCAAGGTAATCCTGAGGTACTGAAGGAGATATCACTATTCTAATAAGTTACCTTTCAGGCTTGGTGGTGGTTGATCCAGGATTTTAATTTCTCCTGATGTCCAGTCAATCTCCAAGTTGATGTTCCTTAGCCAGGTAATTCCTAGAATGACTTTTCATTTCCACAGTTGATGACAAGGAATCAATATCATTCTGATCAGTTTCCAATACAGATATTGAGTACCATGTAATGTCTGATGATTCTATTTTTGTTCTTGGATCCATCAACATTGTTTGCTCTAATGGGTTGTCCCAATCATTTGGCTTTCTATCCATATAGACAGACAAGATATTTATTGATGAGGCATCCAGTTGCTCCACTATTGATTAATGTGGTGAGGTCAACAATTTTTGTTGCATCAGATTCATATAGGTGAATGGGGAGTTTGATTGGTCTAGAGTTGGGGCCTAGTACAAATATAGGCGCAACAGAAAGAGGAGGTAAAGATGTTGTTGCTTTCCTCCCATTTAAAAATCCTGGGAAGTGTCAATCCTTCAGACATCCTGTTCTTCTGAAGTGTAGGTTTGAAGGATTCAGAGTAGTTCCTCCCTTGGGAGATCTGAGTGCTGGACAAACTCTCCCAAGGCATTCTCATTGGTTACTGTGGTATTGACTCTATGAGGTTGAGGGGAGAATAATCATGGTCCTTCCTTTGGATGATTGGTGATTCTACACCTGATTCAGTGGCAGCTGAAGCATTTATTGTTCTTCATGTGTTCTGCTCTTTCAACAGGTGTCAAGTGGACTGCATCTATGTCCATAGCATTTGGATCCCTGTGGTTATGGGAGGTTCCAGTGGAGAGAAGTGGAATGTAGTTCCTTCACTCTCTAATCTTTCAAAGGCATTGGAATTCTCATCAAACAGATGTGCATTTTTGATCCAATCTCTCCATTTGGTAGGTTGGGGATTCAAGGTTGCCATCATGTTGGTGAGTTGTTCATCAACTCCTCTTCATAAGATATCAATCAAGATATTGTTGTGCCCAGTTTCTAACTGACTCCTTATCAACTCAAGCTCAAAGGTGGTGACATATGTGTCAAAGTTCCCCCTTTGCATTTGTCCTGGCAAGCTCCTCTTACTGGTGTCTTTGAAGTCACTTTGTTTGAGTTTGTACAATTTGTTCCACGACCTTTCTTGTTGTCCAGTGAGAACAAAGGATTCCATGAAGGCTTCTCGGAACTGGGTGAAGGTGCTGCTAGCAATCTTGAGATACCAGGTCTCTGCAAATGCTGCTGTCTGTCCTTTATTCATTTTATTTGAACAGGTAGGAATGAGGACTGAGTCATGGTTGTAGATGTTCTCATTTATGAAATGAAGGCCATCATTGCAAGCATCCATCTGGTGGCATTGGTTGCAGTTCCATCAAAATCTCCTGGAAGGGCTGTCCTGAGCTCTCCTTTCTTCCCATTATGAGTAGAGTCTGTCATGGAAGTGTCTTGATTGAATTCTGGATTGGTGATTAATACAACAGAAAAGAGAAATTGAGCAGGTGCTGGTGGAGGTGCAAGAGAGGACTTTTCAAAGACTGTTTCTGGAGTAACTGATCTTCTTCTTCATTCCCTGAATAGAAGGCTTGATGGTGGTGGTCTAGGTGCCCCAGAGGCTATTCTTCTGGGAGGGGCAGGGGAGTTGGTCTGGTAGGGGTTTTAAAAAGGTCATTGTTGTTCTACTGGGGCATGTCAAGGAGTGGGTTCATCTTCAAAGAAGGCTTCTTCATGTTCTGTTCCTTTCTCTACTTCAGGAGAGGATTCTCTTTCTTCTGGTGTTCAGTACAACATGGTTCCTATCAGTCTTGTCCTTCTGCTGAATAGCAGGGGCAGAGGGGAGAGCTAGTTCTTTTGTTATGCACACATCCAGCTCCTGGCATGTAGACACACTTAAGTAATAACCTGGGTCATGCCCTGAGTCACATGCTGAGTTACAACCTAAGTCACAACCTGAGTCACACAAATAGGATAGCACACACTCAATAGTAGTGTGAGGACTAATAGAGATCCAGGAACTTGCTATCCACTTGTGGACTTGTGGAGGCCAGAAACTGCAAGTAGGATTGCATAGAACTAGCTGAGGAATAGCTAATGTACAGAGCATGTATAAATACCTAGGCAGAGCAGTACTTTTCTAAAGTAGAAATACCAAGAATAGAGATTGAGTGTTACCTAGTGTGGAAGTGTGGGAGACACAACAATGATAACAAGACATGCTATAACTGGAGCCTCAAGAGTCCCTGTCTGATGGTGGAAACAAAGAGAATACTGGATAGGTAGCATTGTCTAAGTGGGAGGGAAATATAGACAGGGAAAAGAGAGAGGAGTCATACTGCAGACCATACTGCCCTGGAGTGAAGTTTGTAACACACCTCACTCTGATAGAAAGAGCTGAACATATGCAAAACAACAAATGTTTTATAAGCTATTGAGTAGGATGTTGATCTTTCACCACTAGAAAGGAGGGCCTACCATACCTCAATGATTCCCTTCTAGATTGTAGAAGGTCAATGTCACAACCACAGAAGTGGATACATTGGGAGAGTTTATCCAAAACACAGATCTCCCCAAGGAAGAACTTTTTCATATTCTAAAAGTCTGCACCTCAGATGAACAGGTAGTCTGAGCTGTTTCTATCAAAGGAGATTTTGAGTGGGAGGAAAGTATTGATATCTTTATATCCCCTCTCTGTCACACTTGTATTTGCATTTGGCCCAAACTCTAGAGCAATTAAACTCTCCATTTACCTTTACAGAGTAGACAACCAAATGCATTGAAACACTAGCCCTGGTAAACAGCAGAGTGGAAGCCACCTAGGGTGGTGGCTACATGTAGAAAAAGTTTGCATGAAACAACAGAATGGGCTTGAGTATAGTATTAAAGGGGAGAGAAACATGAAGAGAAAAGAATACCTCTCCATGATAGAGAGGTGTTAGAGCGCGTTCTTCTCTGCTCCACTCCAGTCAGTCGGAGGTGCGGACGAAAGGTCAAGAGTGATGAGAGGGGTCTGGAAGGCCAGAGGTGTCGAGGACGTTGGTCTCAGCGATGCGGGGTGGCACGCTGTACCCTTGCGCGCTCTCAGTCCTCTGAGGTCGGAGGTCAGACGGAGAAGGATGGAGATGCCGG
>JBBPLV010000142.1:0-32603 GCA_038089975.1 Boletellus ananiceps | reverse complement strand
AACCAGTACCTGGGCTTTATCCGGACCTGAGTTGGAAGCATGGGAAGTGTTGCTTCGCAGTGCCATCACAATATCAGGAGATTTCGTCATTGTGACCGGCATCCTGCAATATTTGCAAGGAAAAGAAGCTGAGAATTGGTATCACTTTTTCGCTATCCTTGTACCAGATTATTTACAGTATTTCAAGGCAGTCGCTTATACCCGTGCTCGGTTTCCTTCTAGCTTCTACTCATGAACACGGCAGCTTTCCACCTGACGAGCTTCTTTCCATGCTTGGCGTCTGTTTGACTGTCTCCTACGGCTGGGCCCGTCACTCCCCAGAGGCGTTGGCACGTTCCCTTGGACTTCTCAATATCATTCGTTGTGTGATTGTCTCAGCTTCAAGCAAGGTAATGCACACACTCCGCGCACTTTGTAGCAGCCTCTGTCTTTGGATCGAGGATCGTGCAGAGGTCATGTCCGATGAAGAATTTAATTCTGTGGTACAAATTTCTTCTCCCTTCTCTTTCTCCGAGACACTGAATCTCTGCCAGGCCGTCTCCTTGTACTGCGAAACCCTTCAAGTCCTGGAGAACCTTCCGTTATCGACCCAGTCCCTCCAGGACATGGCAAGCTTTCTTGCATCCGCGTTTTCTCGCATCCCGAAGCCAGCCGCTGCCCCCTTTGCTTTCGAAAGATTTTGGAGAGCAACTTACCATGGTCATAGCCAATTTTGCAGCGCTCTTCCCCTGGAGATCAAGTCCTGTCTGGCTTGTTTCGTAGCCGCATACGGAGGCGATCTTGCGAGTGGATTGTCGTTGACTACAGAGTCACAATCACAGAGCATCGTGAGATAATTCCCTTGCAAGCCTCGCCGCAAATGACGATAGTTTTCGTTCGAAGAATGACGGTTCCCAGTCTCGCTTTCAGATCAGCCATCGACACCAGGATCTCGGTGAGTTTAGCCTTTGGGTTAGCCCGTTATCAGTGCCAGCTCACGCGTTTGGCTAGGCGTATTTGATATGGAGATTGTACCACATGGACACCAGGTGCTGATGGGCCAAGAAGATGTCACCTTCCTTACTGGCGACCGACCGACAGACATGGGTCAATGTCAGGAACACTCTAGTCGGACGGATACATCTGCCCAAAGTGGGTTAGGAAGCCCGACGCGCAGTCCCCGAATATATCTCACCTCAACCTTGTCTCCCGGTGGTGCGATACCGAGTTCTCACTCTCCCCAGAAAAACCATTTGATCCCTGCACACGCGCCGGACCAGAAACGGAAACTTGCAGATCCTGGTGACTATGTTCAATCACCCTCGGTTTGAAAACAAGATTGATCCGCTTCCCTCTAGACGATGTGCCTCAGAAGCGGAGTCGAACCTCACGAAGTGTTCTCCGTGCCATCCGTAAATTAGAATCAGAGCCTGCTAGCCGCAGTGTTACGCCGATCGGTGTCCCACGTATGAGTTCTGTGCCGCTTAGTAAAAGGATGGTGTTCGATGGTGTATATGTACCTACTCCCCGGACGATTACACAGCGCCGGAAGATAGTGCGGAAAGTGGAATCGGGCGCGGACACCATTAGGTCCGTCCCCCAAACGCCCTTATCGCATAGCCCACAGGGGAAGAGCAAGACATCGCCGTTCGGCGCACCCCCGTCTGTTGGGTCTAGCGAGGAGAACTTTGACTGGGAGGACTTGCGTGTCGATGCGACACCTTCAGGCAAGTGCAATTTCTGCACGCAAACAGGTATCATTTGTTTAACTGTACCCAGAGATCGACGTTGACCAATTTCTGGTGGATGATCACACTTGTTCCCCACTGAGCACTTGGGCTTGCATGCCACATGGTACGCCAAGACTGTCATATCACTCGTCCTACTTTATCTCAACTATTAGAGTCCGATGATGATGGGGAGTACCCTGCCTCAGGATCTAGTTTACTCAAAGCGATGTCGCAGAATGCGATCCCTTCGCTAGCTCCACCTCGTCCATCCTTGCAAAGAGTAAAGACCACGTCTGCGAGGCTCGATGCCCTCCAAGATGTCTATTCTTCCGTCGAGAACGGTGCATCTCAAATACCGATGTCTGAACTCCTCCAGGCAACGAGACTGGTCCACCAGATTGGTGCGGTGTTGACCGAGCAGGTGGGGAAGAAAATGGGTGATCGTCAGGCTGCTGGGTGACTTGCAACATATAGATATGTATATATTGTCGATTATGATCTACATCGCGATAGGTGGTCATTTCACCGTTCTCGAGCAATTCTTATGAATATTTTCGGGAATAGAGTTCGAAAATGCTGCTGGGAGTGGAGTGACCCGTTTGTTAACCTGTGCTGTTACGGTGCTTCAAGGCCTAGTTCACGTTGCACCGGGGTCGTCGCAGAAACTCCCGGTTTTGATAATGATCATGTACGTGAGCAACATACACTGTAGATTCGCTTTGATCTCTTTCAAAGTTCTACGGGCCCCCTGCCATCACTCAGCTCTGGGACGATCAGTCTTTGAAAGTACACAGTTCGTGTCAACTATGCACCAGCGAGTGCTCTATCTTGAAGGACACGGCAACAGAGGCTTACACGACTCATTGTCCTACATGAAGCCGTTGACTGCAATGGGATTTAAATAAATAAAAGTCTCGGCACCGACGTCCTGCATCTCGGAATCGACAACGCTGTGGAATGGACGTCAGTCACAAATTAGGTGAACGCGAACGTTGGGATCAGCGAGTGTTCAACACATGTCTGCAGGACGAAAGGGGAAAACAAACACGAAATGCGGACATGTCACTGGGCAGTGACGTCGCGTCTATTTTTTTTTTTTGAAGCGCAGTCACCCGATCCGCCAGCGACGGCCAGGGCGTTCCAAGATCCACCGAGTTGGGGGCACCATGGCCGCTAGGCCACGCCAGTGGTGCATGATCTGTGTGCGAAAGGGGACGCTCGGGGTGTCTGTCCGCACACCCACCCGTCGCGCGCTCCTCCCCGAGGATCAGAGCCGGGCCATGTACCATGCAGGTGGAGGTGGACAGGGGAGGCGAGTTTGGGTGCGGGTTCGAGCTTGCGAAAGCTCTCGTCAGGGGGCTGCCACTATCCCTGCCGCTGCCTTTCTGAGCAAGCTAGGGTACCAGCCACTAATCTTAAGCCATATCGAGGGTGTTGGCCAAACCACGTAGCGACCCGCACTGGCGGGGGCGCGGCCTCGTTTAGATTGGTTGCGATGTGGGTAGAACGGGTAGGGAGGCTGAGGGAGGTTTCCTGCTCGGCACAGCCTAAATACCGGGCGAGCACGGAGGCCAGGTACAACCAGTATCACCCACGAGCCGCTCGGGCTCCCGAGTGCACTTTGTCGCTGCCATGGTGACAGCGAATATTTCACCGTGGAATCGCCCTTCGCTCTCTGTGGAGGATTCGATGAGCGACACAGATGGTGCATGAACACGACATGTCCTTTGGGGAGGAGGTATACCCCTTGTCCCATGCAACACTGAGAAGTGGGCCGCTATTGGCCGCCCTTTGATGCGGCGAAATCATAAATGGCCCAACGCGAGCTGCGGGGGGGCTTGGACCACTCTCGGGGACGCGGACCGTCACGGGCCGGAGGACGGACGATAACCAGAGCATACGCCAATCGAAACGACCAGCGACTTGAAGGTGAAGAGTTTCTGATGACATTGAAGGATGCTCCGATCCAAGAGGGACAAAGAACTCGATCACTCCAGAAAGTTTGAGCGAGCGAGTGTCAGACCGCTTTCGATAGCAAAAGTCAGTTGAATAATGATCCGTCTTTGAGTGACAGTTATCGACACAACTATGCAGGAAATGATACAAATGATGATAATGCTGCTCACTAGGATAGATGATAGAGCGAAGAAATGCAAAGACTATCTACAATCTGTGTGCGCAAGATGCGCAAAACGTTGCTGGCGTCGGGCAACTAGATCTCTCGATGGGCTGGATGAGGGTATGTCGTCACTCTCGTCATAATCGGGATCCATATATCGCCGTGGGGCTGGAGAAGCCAGGTGACGAGGCGAAACTTGACCCAGATGGGGATCATCATCCGAGCCTTCTGGTTCAGGTGCCCTGTTCTCTGTGCCGGCGAGAATTATTGAATCATCTGTGTGGATCAATGCTTAGACGGACGTGCGTAGTCTCGAGCAGTCGAACTACTCACCACTCCCTGCAATCACTGTCTCTTCCAGTACAGTCAACGAAGGACTCATGTTAATGTCATCCCAGCGCTTTATTCGTTTTCTGCCCAAGGCCATCGTTTCATCACCAGAGGAATCGCGGAGCTTGGACATTGATGAAGAACGCTGGAGACCCGGGGATGTCATGGCGGTGCCAATGCACTCAGTACTAGCCCTCTTCTGCAAATTCCGTTGCCGACGCTGAATCTCTGCCAATGATGGAACAACAACGGCTTCCATGACAATCCGCTGGCGTTTTCGCTTACGAGAAATTGTGGCTGTCGGGGAAACGTCGTTTGGAACCGGGGACTGTTCGTAATGTACTCGAGCCTTGCTCGAGGGTGAGGAGAGGGTAGCTTCAACCACCAGCTCGTCTTCCAGGTCACTGTCACCGGTAGAAGGGAACTCAATAGAAGAACGGATGAATGACGTCCGTCCCTTTTTACTTGCACTTTCTCGAGGCAATTCATCGACCGTCTGGCGTTTACCAAGGACAGTAGATGATTTAGGCCTACTTGGCGTGTGGTATATCCCCTCGACATTGGATAACATCGGCAGTGGCGAAACATTTTCCTTGTCCCCGGACCCACGCCCTTTGTCAGGGCTATAGCCCGAACGAATCGAGCGTGGTGTCGTTGGGGTCATGGGTTGAATAGGGAGCGTTCCAGCAGACGGTTTGAGCAGAATGGACTGGAAGGATTCTGGAGTGCTCATCGGCTTGTGCGGACGCGGAGGGGTGATAATGCGAGAAGAACGCGCAACAGCAATAGGGGTGGATGGTTCCGTAATGGTGCTAGCAGATGGGGAAAGATTGCTGACTGGACTAGACGGTGCAAACAGCGCAGGCCCAAGGCGGCCAATGAATGGCGATGACGTCCTCTCATCCACCCGCGCGGTTTGTACGCTGCATATTGAGCCGGAGCGTGAAGAGAGGGGAGTACACGAAAGATCATCGTTTTCACAACTTGTGGATGAGGGCGCACAGACCGTACTATCGTCGTTTTCCTCGGGGTCGCTAGAGGGTTCAACGTCGACTTCTGCAGACTTTCCGGCAGGAAGGAGGCAGATACGAAGATCCTCGGGCCAACCGCCCTCTGGTTCTTCCACATCTGCGGTAGTCGTGGTCCAGAATTCGGTGAATGCATCCCGAACGATCCCGGGTTTGTCATCCCGGCCAACGAAGACAGACTGGAGAAGGGGTGCAAGAATCTCGAGTATCCTGAGCGTACGGGGGAGTTCTTGAATACCCAGCAAGGCGGTTTGGTAGAGAGGCAGCACATCCAACGCGTATTCATCTTGCGTGAAAACGCGAGACTCGTCCGACAACCAAGTAGCGATGCCTTCCTGGGCGGTCTCCAATAGGCTGAGACGCAAGTCCACAGGGCACGCATCGATTGCACGCGTCAGGGATGTAATAAGCCACATGGATGGCTTCAGATTGTGCGGCTCTGGGGGGTATGTCGACACCAACGTGTCGTTGACAAGTTCAAAGACGCTAGCCGGAAGCTCTCTCACATCGTTCATTTCGCAATGCGATAAGAGGAGGTCGGCGATGCGGGTGGAAGAAGTGAAATATGGGTGAGGGGATCGTGTGACCATACTGGCAACATGATCCAATACCACCGCTGTGTCCGTTCCGACATCACTGGCCCTGTTCATTGCATGTTTCAAGAACCCGTCCCATACGCCGAACTCATCGTTGCTCAGCTCCCAAGCGCTGCGGTTACTACCCATCATTGAAAAGGGGTGCAAATGACATGACAAGAAAAACTTACTCGAACGGAACACCAAGAAGAATGATAGCACCCTCCCACGATGCATCGGGATCTGCAGTCCAAGCCTCCACGAAGCAACCCCAGATCAAGCTCCGTGCTCCGGGTTCATATGTCATGGTGGGGTGTGATTTTGGCCTTTTTGTATAGAACTTTCCTAGCTCCTCGATGTCACATACGACCAAAATTTCGGCACACAGCTTGGCCCACTCTTCCCTCGCGACATCGGGAGTATCGGTCTCCCAGACGAGATCAGGTTCATCTTCGACGAGGCATTCCAATAAATTTGCACCACCCGAATGAAGCAAGTTGGAAGGAAAGATAGTTCGCATGGATGCCCATAGTTGTCTGACAGCACCGAGCTTCATCGCAGAATTAGATCGTATCGGCTTGTTTTTGGTTGCCCTTGAGCGCGAATCGGGTTTCGATGAGGTTGAGCAAGCGGTCATGGTAAGGTCCAGTTGTGCATCGCGGAGAATCTCTACAAGAATATAGGCAGCTCTAGATGCGAATTCAATGACACTGTCGTGGTCGTCGACATCTAAATATAAGAGAATCAGCGAAATGACGATAGCATCAATAAAAGAACAGTCACCAACCGAGGAGAACAGTTACATTCGCCTTCAGCAGACCATTCCAAGTTGCGAGCGTCTCGGACTGACCCTATTCGTGAACGACGAATTATACCAATTGATGTAACGTACCGGTAAGGAACAGTCATCAGGTATCTCTAAACAGCCCAGAGAGGCTCCCCAGATCTCTATCAGTTCATTGAATACCCAATCCCTGGATAGCTGATCACGAGTCAACGGTCGGATATCGCTCAACTGTGGACACTCTTCGAATATCGGCTTCACAACAGTAGAGAGTGACTTATAGTCGGCGGTGAGCAGTCCAGGGCTCGAGGAAAACAGCGAGTGGGGTAGCAAGTTATTTTGGGACCAAGGTCTGCTGCAATTGTTCTCACAACTGACCAGAATTTTCGCAATGTCTACAGCATCAAGAGTAGTCTGGGCACCCTTATGGAGCATCGTCTTGACAAGCCGCAGAGCCTTCTTTAATCGATCTTCGTCATCGCACTCGTCTCCGAGCAGTGCCACAACAGTCGAGACACCTACACCCATATCGACCACGGACTTGACCACTGTCCAAAAACCCTCCCGGGCCCGTACGCTATCTTGCTCATCGTCAACCTCTTCGTGATCTTCGTCGCCTTCGGGGCAGGGCTCCAGTGGTGGATGAACATACGCCCATACAACACACCGCCACAGAAGGGAAGCGAGACCTCGGACAGAGCTCTTCTTGTGACGCACAGCGAGCGAAAGAAGTGCAGATACGATTCGAGCGAGTCGTATATCTGTGCAAACCTGAGGACCGAGTAGCACGATGAGACATGCAAGAACGCTCAAAGCCCACACGGGGCCTTGTGCAACGTGTTGAGGATCAACGGTGTTGAGAGTGGTTCGGAGGGTCCGGACGATGCTAGACTCCGCTACAGGTTTACTAGGACTGCGGCGGGAAGGTGAAGGAGCGGAGGTGGTCAAAAAGGCGGAGACAATATTTGAGACGCGAACGTGAACAGATGAAGAAGGGAGATTAATGCAGCCCAGGGCGAATCCTCCGAGTGCGTGACATGCTTGGGTTCGCAAGCCCAACGTTGGTGCCAACAGGTTTGCCAGTATAGACGGCAAAAGTTCGACGAAAGCAGGAACGAAAGTAGTTGGCTGATGAAGAGATAGGTCGTGGACAGCCTATCCCTGCAAGTCAGCGGAAAGACGCGTCCTCTGCAATGGACGCGTACCTTGAGTCCATCGCAGGCAGATCCCTTCTTGCCCTCCTTGCCAAGCTCGCCTTCCATACCACGCCGCAGGGCGAACGCGATTCGGTCCCGAGCGGGGAGTAAAACAGTTTCGGGAAGCCGTTGCACTTGTAGTAGCCAGATGGACAACGCGCACGTCTTTCGCGCATTTGGAGTGGGTAACTCATCAGCCATGGGAATGGCCAGCACACGAGTGAGCATGTCGTGCAACTGCACGTCTACATGCATGTGGGTGAGTTACGGCAGAGGACTGTCGGCAGGACCCACCTTCGAATATTTGGTACACTGGTGGCAAGGTGAATACGGCACTGAGGAGCCGCAGGACAGCATGCGTTGTCGTGCAAAGATCTCGAGCAAATTTAACTTGAGAAGCTGACATGCCCCGCTTCTTTTTCCTGGGGCTTCGCTTTGGAGAAGGCAACAGAGAAACCGTCTCTTCATCCTCGTACTCCTTGGCGCAGTCCGCGGGAACGTCGTCTTCAGGTGCTGGATCAGATTTAGGCTGGACGAATGCTCTGTCGAGATCACGAATGACGGCCTCGGTGAACGGCTGCGTATTCTTGCGGAGGGGCTGGAAGAGGGGCCAAGACGCGTCCACGTCTGCTGAGCTCATGACGGCGGCTCGCAGTCGGGCATGCAAGATAGAATACGCCTCGATGAGGTCACGAAGAGTGGATTCTGGAGAGATGATCTGTTGGACCGGTCGGCGGAGGTAGGAGAGGTCAACCAGAGGGTCTTCGGGTTCTGGGGTGATTTGTCGTTGGTCCTCCTCTGGTGGGAGGAGCAACCCATGGTCACGCTTCTTGAGGATGGATTTGGCTGGCCGCTCTATGCAGGCGCGAGGCGGATGAGGAGTGGGACCATAGGCGAGGACGAAATACTGATTTTGTTGCGCCCAGGCGACACGAGAGCCCGGCAGGCGGCTTTGTTGTGTGCGGTGATGGGAAGTGCTGGGAGGGGTGGGGAGAGACATGAACACGGTGACGACGAGGGTGTTGCTGCCGTCGTCGCCGTCGTGGTTCGGGGAGGAAAGCGCACGCAAGGCCGCGAGCGTGACTAAATACTAAAATAACTAACGCAATTAAACGCGCTCGTTTACGCGTCGCGTTCAATGTTTGCTGGAATTTACTTATCATATCACGTGACCGTTCATCTGAACGCCGATGGGATAGCGGGCAGGCGCTGCGCATACGAGACACTAGAGTATGACTCGCCCAGCTCGCGCTCCGCGACATGAAGACGCTCTGCAGCCAAAGGCTCGGGCTGTGAGACAAGCACGACCGAAAGCCATCGATTTCCTTGCGGAAGACAGTGCTGAACACATCCTTGCTGCCTCTGATGGGTCCGACAGAGACTCGGAAGACGGAGAGGAAGAGCATATGGATGCCCCACGTGTCGCTCAGTGGATTGGTGACGACGAACTTGACCTGCAAGACCATACGGACAGCCTGGACTCGGATGATCACACTACAAACGAAGCACGGCCTTCACGAAGATTGGTGAGTACCCCAACAAGTGTGACGCGACTCCGCCCCGTTCGCTGATCCGCGCATTCGCTGAAGCAATCTCTGGAAGATGGTTTGTATATCTGCTCCATCTCATCGTCTGCATACACTGATGGTACTTGGCAGACCTCTCTCGCCTACCTCTCGGTACGCTTCGGAGTGCCCAGCGTTCTCTTTCGCGAGCACAAGCACTCAGCGACCCTGGATCTGGTTCCCGGGAACACTCAAAGCACGATTTCAGCACATCGGAGGATGACGACCCGTCTACTCGTCCAGTCAAACCAGATCGGCTGTCCAAACCGAAACACATCACGACCAAACGAGCGCATAAACACGCGTAGGCACAGTCCCTTCTCTCCCATGTCGCTCACAGACATGTCCCATTTACAGGCCTGTCGAAGTAACTTCCAAACGTCCTGTTAGCCGTCGAAGGGCAGTCGTTGACGGCACACTACCAGTACGTATTTCAGGTGCCACGCCTGTCGCTCAAAAAGTATTTATTTGCTGTCAGAAACCAAGAGACCCGCGTTTCATGCACGCTGTCGGCCGTTATGACCCCTCCAAGTTCAAACGGCAGTACGGTTTCCTGTCAAGTTTGCGCAAGGAAGAGTTGTTGACGCTCCGTGAACACACGAAACGTGCACAGAAATTCTTCACGAATTCTCCGTCCTACCTGAAAGCGGAGCGCGAAGAAGAGGTGAACCGGCTTGCACATGCTGTAAAGAGGGCGGAGAGCGCCGTCAACTTGGACGATCGGGAACGCGTCGAATCGGAGGCACTACGGTCTGCCAAGCAGACGGAAAAAGAGAAGCGGAAACGGGGGAAAGCCGGGTGGTGGATGAAACGGTGTGAGCGCGATTTGCAGCCTCCAACCTCGCCCGCCATTCACGTGCTCGTCATCTGTCCACAGCCGAAAAGAAAGCACTCCTGGGCAAAGCACGCATGGACGCCATCGCGTCGGTTGGCGGAAAGCAGGCAGTGAAGAAGGCGGTGGAGAAGAAGCAAAAAAAGATTAGCCAAAAGGAGAAGAAGATGCGCCCATTTCCCCAGAGTGAAAGAGTTGAATGGTCGGATGGCAAGAAAAGACGTCCGACAGGGCCAGTCGACTCAAGACGAGGGGCGAAGCGACGCAAGATTATGTAGCTCCAAGGAAACTTTTGCCTTGTCACTCAATCGCCAGCCCAGCATCGCGCCATGGAGAATGGTATTATTTGATTGCCTACGGTAATTGGTTCTGTTTGTTACTGCGACTTCAAGTTCACTATCCGAATGCACTCGTGATGACGCCCGACAAGATGGAAGTAATGATGGGTATAGTAGCAGAGGTGGTCGATGTCTAGAGAATAAGGCAGGGAACTAAACCGATGCGATCGTAATGCTGGATAAAACGTCCTCTTGTTCATACAACGGTAGGTAGACACCAAGATGTATATGTGCCAAGCGGGAAAGTCGTTCTGCAAGTGAGCGTATCTCGTCGGCGAGGGGTTCCAATCCAGAAGCCAAACTCGGAGACGTAGAGATCCCGTTTTCAACCGGCTTGGTGTGAGGGGGCAGCGAGTCTCTAGGTGGATAAGCGACGGCGAGAACTTGATTGAACACTGCGTCACGGATTCTGTTTGTGAGCATTGTGGAGAGTGCCGAGTTTGGCCGTACGTGTGTTTCGCACCATCGCTCGGCAAGCTTGAGCATGCGTTCGTCCGGGGCGTGGAAGGGGGACGCCTGACTGTCAGCTGGTGGGTGTGGGCGAGCAGAACCAATTTGCGCCTCTTTGGCTCGGAGCGCAACCTGAAGTACGACATCCTGCTTAATCCCGGACCATTTCTCGCGGTCAGCATCGGAAATAGACGATTGTTCCAAGTTGCCATATTTGAACCATTGTCCGAGATGCGAGGACGAGATATCTCGGATCTCCTTTTTAAGTTTGAGGAGCTCAGCATCGCTCACGCGTGACTGATCTCGTGGAACCGGCGCGTCACCAGAGTCCGAGAACACGAGTTGGCGGTACAGCAGCAGAAACATGTACATGGCGGCTGTATCGGCGGCATCGGCCGCTAGGACCAGCAGGCGTGCGTTGTCGAGATAGGTAGTTTCGGGGTACAAGGGCAAGGGGCACATGGGATGAATGGCGGAGGATGACGCATTTTGCGGGATGCATGGTGCGGGAGGTGGATCGAAAACGAGGTCGGTCAGGCCCTTGAGGACGCTGACGTATGTTTTCTGCGTGTGTGAAAGGTTACCATAATGGAGAGATCCGGATGGGAAGGAAGGGTGAGCAAAAATAGGTGATGCGAGCAGCTGGCGATGGGATGACGTGATCCATTCCCGTGTGACGTCAAGAGCTGAGCTCAATCCCTTGCGACTTTTGAAGGCTTTGAGCTCATACTGTCCGGAACTGTCGATGAGAAAAGGGCGCAGGGTTTGGAGTTGATGGTTTGCAATGTCCTGATTTATGGGTGAGCGAACAGGATGAAGGAGCGGACGGATGGACGAACGAGTTTCATGAGCTCCAGAATGTCGAGACACATTCGCACCGCTTTGACGGCGTCCGCTTTACTGCCTCCACCCCCTGGTGCACAGGCTTTGGCAACCTCGACCATGGCATCGACGGCTCGATCGCGCATTGGTGCGCAGTGACTCTTGAGCGTCTGACCGATGACGATGAAGAGGCCAGAGGGATCGAAGAGGTTGTGCTGAAGTTCCTGGTGGATGAGGTCCGGGTCGAAGACGGATCGGAGATGGGCGGCCTGGGCGGCGTGTCTCTGGATCTGGGCTTGAAAGGTGGACGGATTAGCGTACGTGTCTGAGATGCTCGTGAGAGGTTGGATGACGAAGAGGAGGACTTCCAAGAACTCGGTCAACAGGAGGCGGATGCGCGAGGGCATTCGAAGGGTGAGAACGTGGCGGGCAGTGGGAAACGTGAGGACGGGGTTCTGAGGCGGGAGAGGGATGCGACGACAGACGCAGAGGCATTCCGACGGCCTCCACTGCATGTCGAAAGAGACACATGTGCATCCGCTCTCGAGTTCCTGTGCGACAGCACGCCAGTACCTGTCCGAGAGCTCGCGTTTTTTGCGTCCGGAAGTGGGTCTGAACTGCAACCCGGCGTCGAAGAGGAGGTCGTGACCTGTTTGAGATCAGTGAGAGGAGGTGAGGGAGCACAAGGGACGCACGAAGCTGGGGGTTGCGCAGGATGGCACTGAGGTCGAGCTCCTTGAGAGTCTGACGGTTGATCAACGGATGGAGGGAGGGGATGTGAGGGGAGGCGAGATCTATGTGGGGAAAAGGGGGGTGCAGGTGGGGGTGCGGGTTGGCGGGGGAGGGGAGGTGCTGCTCGATGCTGAGCACGGGAGGATGGGGCGAGGAGGGGGAGGGGGAGGGCGGATCGCGGTGCTCGGGTCTCCGGCGGGGGCGCCGGGTGGGGGTGTGAAGGGGCCGGGCTCTGGTGTCGATCCGGGGACGCTTGTGGAAGCGGGCATGGGGGGGAACGGTGTCGAGCGGGGAGACGGGGGGCGAGTCTGGCGACGGGTGTTCTGGCCAGTGGGCCCAGGAGGGGGGCTGGCGCGGTGCGTGGGCGGGCACGGCGGCGTTTTGGGGGGAGGGGGGGTTTGGGGGGTCGTCGTCGCCGTCGGCCTTGCGCTTTCTGCAGTTGATTTCGTGGAGGCCGAGGTCGCTCATCACGGGCGGTGGAAGGGCGAGGAGGGAGCGCGGGGATATTTATTGTCGTCCAGAGGGGGGCCTGCAGACGGACAGGTGGAGATGTCGCCGTCCCTGGTTGCCTGGCAGACGCCTGGTGGTCGTCCAAGGACATCCGAGTCGGCAGGCTGCCACGCCTGAGATCGATGGCACATTTCTCCACCATGCCTAATCCGCTACGAAACGTGTCCCCTCCGTGTCCATGACCCAACGTGCATTTGGCTTTGCGCTCATCTTATCGCCCCCCATCAGATGGCCCCCAGCCTGCCGTCGCTCCACTATCTACGCATCAATCAGCTTCCCTTCCTCGCCCTCCTCCTCGCTTGCCCTCTTCGTCGCCTTCCGTCCGTAGAATTCCGCGATAATCTTCGGGTTGATGCGGTTTAGCTGCTCCTTCGGGAAGATGCGCAACAGCGACCACGCCAGGTCCAGCGAATCAAATATCGTCCGCGACTCGTACGGCCCTACCTCGCGTCAGCACCCGCCCAGACTCTGCCCCGCCACTCACCTTGCCCCACAAATTGCCGCTCAAACTTGTCCAAAAACTCTAGCGCCAGCTTGTCCTCGGCTGACAACGCCTCCTCTCCAACCACCGCCTTCATCGCTGCCGCATCCCGTCCAATCGCGTATTTGGCATACTACACACACGTGGCCCCATGAATAAGAATACCGTCTCCGTCGAGACTAGTCAGGCACGAACGCACCAGCTGGTTAGATACGTCACCATGGTCTTTCCTCGTGAGTTTCTCGCCGATCGCACTCTTCATCAGCCGCGAAAGTGATGGCAGCACGTTGATGGGGGGATATATTTGTCTGTTGTGCAACTGTCGATCAACGAATATTTGCCCCTCGGTAATGTACCCTGTCAGGTCGGGAATGGGGTGCGTAATGTCTGCGTGCTCGGCATCAGTCAGCGGACTTGGCAGTATGTGCACAACAAGCACCGTCATTGGGCATGGTCAGGATGGGAATTTGAGTAATCGACCCGTTCCTCCCCTCCACTCGTCCCGCACGTTCGTAAATGGTCGACAAGTCCGTGTACATGTATCCCGGGTAGCCTCGACGCCCAGGCACCTCCTCGCGCGCCGCCGATACCTGCCGTCAGCAGTCAACTAACCGGCCGAACCGATGCGCCCCCCTGAGCAACCAAAACGCACCTCGCGCAACGCATCTGCGTACGACGACATATCAGTCAATATCACCAACACGTGCTTTTCCAGTTGGTAGGCGTAGTACTCGGCGGTCGTCAGCGCAAGTCGAGGCGTAATAATACGCTCAATGGTCGGATCGTTGGCCAGGTTAAGGAACAGTGTGACTCGATCAAGACTTCCGTTGGATTCAAAGTCCTCCTTGAAAAACCGTGCCGTCTCCATGTTGACCCCCATCGCGGCGAACACCACCGAAAAGTTGTCTTCATGACCGTCGTGCACATCTTTCGTGGGACGTTTCACCAACCCAGCTTGACGTACAATTTGCGCAGCAATCTGACGTGAACGTCAGAGATACGCACAGGCAGGTCAGCGTTATGGCTACCTCGTTGTGTGGTAGACCTGCAGCAGAGAAGATGGGGATCTTCTGTCCGCGGGCGATGGAGTTCATCGTGTCGATGGTAGAAATCCCAGTTTGGATCATCTCCTCGGGGTATATCCGAGAATACGGGTTGATCGGCGAGCCTAAACTAAACCTTGTAGGGGGGAAGCAAGACGCGATAGCGACGGCATGCACCCACCGTTGATGTCGAGGTAGTCCTCTGCAAAGACCTTTGGACCCTGATCGATGGGGTTTCCGGATCCGTTGAATATGCGACCCAGCATGTCCTCTGCGACAGGGAGCTTCATGCTGCTACCCGTAAACTCGACATGCGTCGCTTTGACGTCGACGCCGGATGTACCCTCGAAAACCTGGACGATCGCCTTCTTCCCCTGGACCTCCAGCACTTGACCACCCCTTTTGGAACCGTCCGGAAGGGTTAGCTGCACGATCTCGTTGTACGAAGGGAACTGATCAAACGTCAGCCTGTCATCGTGCCCCGCACCTCACGGTCGCACCTTGACATTGTCCAGGACGACAAGCGGCCTGTGGGAACGGTGAATGAAGATCAACACACGATGGAATCTGGTCTTCACCCATTGATGGCCGACACAGTGCGATAATCTGGAGGAAACGGAGTGGGTCCGAGACGGGAACGCGCGAGCTGCAGCAAACATACCGAGGTGAGGTTGCACGCGATATTCGCGTGTCACTGCAGCGGCGTTGATTGCAGCTAGTTCTGCGTCACTGATGCGAGGGTCGACAGCCATGACTTGTGATACTTATGTCGTGGCCGTGGCCAACTCGCGCTCGCCGTCCCCGAGTCGGATGGCCAAGGACGTAACAGAAATTCCCACGCGCAAGACAGCTTCTCGTCGACAGTACATTACAACGCGGTCATTCCTGACGCAAGTGCATCCACCAGGCCTCGTGCCACCTCCTTCACGCTATCCACGTCCCCAGACGACCTGTCAAACACGCACTCAGCTCCACAGTGGTCAGAAACCGTCCCTCAGTCGATCGTACCATTCCGTTTCGAGAATCATTTCCTCGACCCGCTCGTCTGGCTCCCATCCGAGCTCCTTGCTCTGCAGCACGAAATACAAGTGCTCCGCGGTGCTCGATCGAACCTGACTCGGCATGTATAAATCCCTTTGGCTTCCCTGACGATCGAGAAATATATACTCTGGGGTAAGGATGCGCGAGGAACTCGACGATTTTGGATAAGCACACTTTCGCAACCGAAGGAAGCATGTGCGAAAGCGTGAAGAGGTTGACAGCTCTGCAGCACCGCCATTTCAACTGATCGCCTCGGCGTAAGCCGCATTAATGAATTGTGACTCACATCTTCATTGACTCCTGGAGTCGTTGGACGTTCTTGACACGCGACACGTTTTTGCAGGAGAGCGACAACAAGGCCTCGACGCTGCACAATGTCGATGAGCACGCACGCCACCGGAATGCAAGCTGCTTACCATGCGGCACCTTTGTCGGAACTCGAGAGAGACACCAGGGCGTCCTCCTCGAACAGCATATTAAACGTCTGCAGAACGGGTATTACGACATGGTTGGACGTCGGGCTCGACTGCGCCAAGCTGACGAGGTCGCCTGCAAGTTCGGAAAGACTGTATTCCACCTCGCAGGCACCGCTCAGGGGCAGGGTTTTCGCATAGCTGGCGAGACCCGATGATGCGGGCCGTTGCTAAGTCGGTACCATGTGAACCTGCTGTCGGCAGCGGAAAGCAACATACTGTGCTGCCCGTCCTCGTGGCGATGCTCAACACTAGGCCGCTTAGCAGGGATCTCCGATACTCAGGTATTTGGAGGATCTGGACGGCCTTTGGGAACAACCATCCACCATCACTCCAGCTGTGGTTGTCCTCGCCGTTCTCTCTGTACATGATTAATCACTGAATGTCTTTCCACCCTCAAGACATCACTCACGGGAGGAACAACTCCTTCATCAGCTCGACGTTCTTAATCCTCCAACTTTCCGCGTGTTCCACAGCAGGGAGTTCGAGCCTCAAAATGTGCAAAAAACACTCCCCAGAAATCTGGCGGACGTTGTCGAGCCTTTCCACGCCTTGACGAAGTATACGCCCAATGACGGAGTGGTATCTGTGAGGGGGCAAAAAGGAATGAAAATCTGGCAAGTTTCCAGCAATACGGAAAAGATCCTCGATGACAGAACTCAATCCCCGGATACAAGCAATGCGTATCCATGATCCCACGTCTCCACGTTCGTCCGTAGTGTAGTCCTCCAGCCCTCTGTCCAGTGCATCAAACAAGGCACACACTCCACTTGATCGGAAACCTACGGCTGGACGGTAAGGTATCGAATATCTCCACATCGGGGGGAACGCACGTTCCGTCAACTTCGGTGTTGTGTTTGAGAAGAGCTTTGGAATGGCACGGTAACAATTTCGACGCGCTTCGACATTTGTCATTCTAACCGCAGACTGTAATCACCGGTTTAATGAGGGCAACATGTGGACACTGTGGATGGAGTCCAATTCCGCACCTCCGAGCTGGTGCTTTCCAGCAAGCAATCGACCACCTGGGGAAGAACATGAGGGTGTGTACCGTAGTCGAGGACACCCAACACATGTCCCAAGCTCTGCTGCAACGATGAAGACCCGTGTCTGAATTCTTTGATCAATGTGAAGGAAAGCCGTCCAATTTCAGTACACACGACACACGACATGCCCGACATGCACACAGAACTTATCTTTGCACCAGCGTAGAGCAGTCCATGAGGGAGCTCATCTTGGCCATTGCGGCTGCAGCCGCCTCCTGTGCGTGGACATCCCTGTGGCGTAGCCCTTGATCGACGAGGTGACACCAATCCACGACGGGTGAACGGTCTTGGGGTTGCTGTACTTCGTGTTGGGTGATACTGACAGCAATGAGACTGCAAGTTGCACTGAGCAATTGCTCGTTCCGAGGCGCAAGGATGATTTCTTTTGGGACACGTCCGATGAGACGAAAGATCTTGTACAGAATGTTCCGATAAGCCAATGTGATGTCGAAGTGGGTCGACTGACCTCTCTCCTCCTCTCATCTGCTTCCGAACCAAACTGCCGCTGATAAGCATCAGCCAACTCTGCGAGCGCCAACATTGCACCATGGACATCTGTGGTATCTACCAAAGACAACAACGGTGCCTTGCCAGCCAGGGTTCAGGACGACCGGCAACTTGGTAATCACGACCTACCAATTGCGACACGCACGTCGGTCCAAGCGACGCGAGGTCGATTTCACATATGAGCCTCACTGACTTGGCACCCAGCTGTCGCATCGTAACATCCCAGTGACGCAGTGTGATCGAAACCAGGTGACCGATGAGACCCGATCGGTACTCGGCATGCCTACCACAGAGATTGTGAAAATGGGAAGGGAGAGAGGTTGGCTGGGTAGTGAAACATACTCGGCTACTTGCGGAGCGGCTGTGAGGAATGCATTACGCCGTATGCTCACAGAGTAAAAGTCCGTTTTACGGAGCACGTCAATACCATGAGCAAACAAACCCTGAACCCGCAAGAGGATGGTCAGGATGCTTAAGTAAGCAAGAAACGAATCAGCGCCGCACCATCCTGCCTACATGTTCCTGGAACGCAGCACTTGCGGCTCTGCGAATGGATACATCACGATCGAAAAGAGAGACGCAAACAAGACTCTGGGCTAGCTTGGCAGCATGTGAGGAAAGGCTGGATGCATCCTGAGCTCTTGCCAAGGCCCAGAGGACATAGGCTGCGGCATCCCGCACGTTGGAACCGATTGAATGAGCACCCTTGCGAATGTCAAAGTAAAGCGCCTGTTGAGCGACGAAATAAGTGTCTGGGTTCGATCGAGGGTCGTGCCCTTGCCTTGGATAACCAATCAAGCAGTTGCGGCAACAACGGTGGTTGCACGAGGCCCCTGCGTGCCATCTCGGCAGTCGCCAGACATGCACCATGCCACGTCGCCTCGGCGACGGATGGCATATCGTATATGGAAGCACCTGCGATACTGTGTATGGAAAACAGGTTCAATATCATCTCGAGAACTTGCGACGAGAAGTCATTTGGCAGACGCTCCGCAAGCCTGCCAATACCTTTGGCCGCCGACCAACGGACTACGGTGTCCTAAAGACAAGAATGCAACCAGGAGGTGGAACGCGATGACATTGTACTACCTTGTCTTGCAGGGAACTGAACAGTGCTTGTAGGATAAGTTCGATTTCCTCTGGCACGTCGACTTGGTCGTCTTCGTCACCTCTCTGGTCGCTCCCCAGACCCGCCGCTACGTCCAGAGCACGAACTGATGAAATGTTAGGGGCCAGACTATCTCTTCGAGCAGGAGTGTACCAACCGTTGATCCTTGAGTTGACCCTGGATGGAATTAGCCGGAGCCCTATCCTCGATAACAGCTTTGCTCGGTATTTGCGAACGAGGGTATTGTTCATCAACACCTCGCTTCTCTCGACATGCTCCGACATAGATAACACGATAGAAATGGCAGAGAGGGACTCTAGCGTTCCAAACTTGACAAAGTCACACCACACTTGCAAGACGCCAATAGCCTGGCGCTGTCAGCCAAGAGGACGATGACGAGGGCACGCTCACCGAGAGAGACTGCTTTGCGGCCTGGAACACAGAGGTCGACCAGGTGAGGAAGGCTGATAATTGATGTTGAGTGTCTTTTCTGATCTCGTCTCAGCACTTGTTCGCGGTCTTGGAGGAGAACCTACCGCATGTATAGCCGCGAAAGGAGTGCCGCTGCGCCCTCCCGCTCCAGGCCGGCGTAGCCTAGATACTGCTTGCCGGTGGCTTCGAGTATACTGGCTGTTCGCCCCTTGTGGTCGGGTTCGTCGAACTGGTCAAGATCGAACGGTATTCTGCAGACGAGAGAGAGCCACAGTAGGATCACATAGCGTAGGGGCCATTGCGATGGATGACTGACGGGTCCGGTAGGCAAACGAATGAAGTCGATGGCGATCGTGACATCGGCGACTTCGTGGGGGAAGAACCTGGCTGGTTACTCTGAGGACCAAGTGCGAGCTATATCGGAACGGAGTGGATGACTGACTAATTGTTTTGTGGCCTCTAAACTTGATGTAATCGTACAGCAGATCGGCCAGACGTCCCACCCGGGTGATGGAGGAGGTGACGGATGGATCGGAAGTGCATGCTCTGGCATGCGTTCTCAAGCACTCGGCAGCGGGGACGACGAGGTCTTCGAGGTAGGGGTCTAGGAGATGGGACTGCTCTTGGTAGTCGGCTAGCTGCTCGACGTTGAACTGCTGATGCTACGAGCGATGATCGATGAACAGACATACTATCCGACCAAGTCTCCGCAAAATATCGGACTCGACGCCGTTCTCTTGGCGAGTGGGTTCGGCTGTCAAGTCAAGTGCGAGAAGAGTGTTTTGGAGAGAGAGAAACTCGTCGCGATGCTCAAAGGAGGATAGTCTTGCTTCGTCTGTGGGTTCGTCTGACATGGCAACTTGCGTAAATACATTGGGCTCGTCGGATTGGCAGCTAGAAGCGATAATTATGTCAGCACGTGTTACCTCGGTCATCTGTACGATCTGCGCGTCATGGCGTTGTCTGAGCAGAACAATCGGGGTGTGAAGCGACGAAGAGGAGATGGCATGGAATCAGAGGTGTGTCGGCTCTCTCGCTACCACCCTACGAGCACTGACGGCATTACCAGGAAGAGAGAGGGGCCGAGCTGCGGCGAAACTTGGCATGTCTTTCACGCTGCTTGATGGAACAAACGATGGGCCAACCTGTGCGTTCTCAAGCACCACGCTGTCAGGGTGCTTTGTAGAGCTGTCAAGAAGGCGAAAACGTTCGAGGTGCAAAAGACGGTCAAGAGACTGAAAGATGCCAGGTAAGCCGGGGTGAGCGTCGGGTTGCAGGCTGATGACGCTCGCGACTCAGACGGAAAGATCCAGAGAGCAAGCCGACAAAAGAACTGGAGGCTCAGATGGAGATACTGAAGGTGGGTGCAACAAGATTTGGAGGGACGCGGAACTCAACACGAGGGCCGTAGCACCTCGGCCACGACCAGCTTGCGCACTCGGCGCTTGTAAGTAGATTGAAGAAGAACAAGGTGGTCTCTGCGAACCCGACGATACAAGCCTTTTCCGCAGAACTGCTTGCTAATCTCGATCCTCCAGGAGCGCCAGGCACTCTGACGGCTAAAGTGCAGAGCCGGATTCTGAGTTGCAAAGTCCTCGCATCAGAGGTTGTGTCGACGGTGGAGAAAGTGAGGGCGTCCCTGGCACGACCCGCCGGCGACGGGGCGTCCACGCTGCCGCCGGACACGCCCAAGAGGCGGAAGACAGGAATGCACAGACGGGCGATGGGAACCGGCACGGGTGTTTCGGAGGACGCGCTGCCGTCACTCTCGGCCGGCTTCGTCCGAGGGGACGTGGGCGAGGACGGGGGGGTGAAAAGGAACCGGCGTGGGCAGCGGGCACGCAGGGCGTGAGTGGCCGGTGTGGCGCAGACTCGGATGTACTGACTCGGTACAGGATATGGGAGAAGAAGTTTGGGAAACTCGCCCACCACATCCAGCGACGGTCAAGATGCCGTCGGCGTGGCTCCGTCCCGTTTGATCGGCGATCCGGAAGCAGAAGTCGTCCTCCCACGCCAGCCAGCGTCGTCCCTCGTCCTGCGCGTGTCAACGGTTCATCCCGGCGCACCCGGAACGCGGGTCTCCACCCCTCCTGGGAGGCCAGACGGAACCACAGACGACCTGCCATCCTGCCCCCCCAGGGCACCAAGACCGTGTTCTGAACACGCGCGATACCACTTATCGCCACCGCGCAGTGTTGATGTCCGAGATCCGTTTGATTTCTCTTGTTCAGTAGTACAAAGCAAGGCTACATGGACGGAATCACATCTTATCTTGTACAAAAAATGAATAAAAATCCACATCCCGGGATATTGTTTTTGCTTGCGTAGATATGCCCGGACCGTGTGAGCACAGACGGCTACATTTTGCGGCCAGCACAGACGTGCTTCTTCCCTCCTCGCAGCCTGCAGGCGCGAGAACACCACATCTCGTCGCAGCGAGGGCATCGCGGAAAGTTCGACCCTGCTTTCATGCATGTGGAGCACACCGTGCTGCAAGAAAGCTTCGAACCCTTTTCCACCGCCCTGAGAATGGGGTGCAGTTTACCGCCACTGTCACCGTCGTCCACCGGGGATGCAACCGACGGGCTCGGCGGAAATGTTATCGCATCCATGGACGACCTGCCCCAGTCAAAGTCCGTCAAGGTGCGGCTGATCGACGGGCTCCCTCCAGAGCCCGGAAGCGATTGGAAAAACGAGAGCGGCGAATCAGGTGGCGTGTCGTAGCCACAGTCCAGATCACACCGTCCCCCAACGCGCTCTCCCGACACTCGGACGTCGAGACCAAGCTGGTTCCGGAGCCAAAGCGCAGCAGGGATGGTGGTCGTGAACGAGCCATACACATTGGCGTAGCCCTCCTGGGGCTCCGCGAGCACAGAGCCTTGGCTTATTCTTGCATAAATGGACGCGATAGACGATTGAGACGCCGTGGAGCATGTGCTCCACCTGCGACTTCGGCGACCCGTCACGGGTGCGACGGTGACCTGCGTACGAAATCAGCATGCGCTGGCAGCTAAGCGAGAGAAACGGGACTCGCCTGATTCGAGGACGACATGGGTGCGAGCGACGCAGAGAAAAACTACCGCGCTGACGATGGGCACTTGGACAGCGGTCACACGAGCGGTGACTGAACGGGGACAAGGTAAGCGTGTATGGGCGCATGACGGGTGTGGACATACCCGAGGAATGCGTAAAGGGCTGAGGAAAAGTGGGCACACGACACCTTTTATAATCGGAGCATAACCCCATCGGCTCACGAGACCCTGTCATCATAAAATGAAAGCAGTTCTGGGAAAACCCAAAGCGGAGAAGGAGATAGTACGTGGACAGTCCCCCATGGCCGATCTGAGCCGGGTGCGGTCCCAAGGATCACTACGGGCGGTTGAGACAGAAGACGGCTTACTTCTGGCGTCGAGTGGCAGATGAATGAAGAGACAAACAAGACAAAATAGGGCACACTCCGAGCGAGGGCAGCGACGACCAACGCGCATACAAGCACCTCCCCCGCAGTTGCTCCCACCGACCGTTCCCTGCGCCTCTCTTTTACGTCTTCACAAGGCATGGTGAGTCCTTGACGATCCCAATTTACTCCTTCTTCCATTCATCACCCTTGTTTGCTCGCTTGCAGGGCCAGACACTCTCATCGCCTGGTCAGTATCCCCGCATCGTCCCCATTCTCTCCCCGTCCGTCTTCCGCTTATCGTCATCCTCCTTAGCCACCGACAAGATATCCGAGGCCGGACAGGATGATCGCTTCCTCTTCGCAGTATCGCAGATGCAAGGATGGCGCATCAGTATGTCTATCTCGATTTCCTCCCCTTTCCTGCCTACAACATCCCCCCTTTCCTTGCCCACACAGCCATGGAAGACGCTCACGCTGCTGTCCTAACCCTGGAAGACGACACCCAGGAAAAGAATGCATTCTTCGGTGTTTATGATGGCCACGGCGGTAATTTTTTTCTTTGCTTATCCTCTTCATTCTCACCTCACCGGCAGGGAGCACTGTTGCTAAATTCGCTGGAAAAAACGTTCACAAGCGTCTCCTTGCAGAAGACAGTTATCGCGAGAAGCGTTACGACGAAGCGATGAAAAGAGCATTTCTGGGAACCGACGAAGATCTCCTCGCTGGTATGTCGCTCCACCATTGCTCAAGGACCGTCACTAAACCAAACTCTAAAGACCCAGCTCACACGCGCGATCCGTCTGGATGCACGGCCGTCGCTGCCCTATTGACCCATGATAAGAAAATTTACGTCGTATGTCGTCATTTCAATCCTTTGTTATGTCTTTAAAACACCCCCTTTAGGCGAATGCCGGTGACTCGCGGTCGGTCATCAGTGTCCAAGGCAAAGTCAAGGCCTTGAGCTTCGATCACAAACCCTCGAATGACAGTATGTTCCACTCTTCTCTCGTGCGTTCTCTCTCAGTCAACGCACCCTTGCAGCCGAGCGAGCACGCATAGTTGGTGCAGGTGGCTATATCGAATATGGGCGTGTAAACGGTGTGTGTTCCCGAACACTTTGCTGCCATTCAGCTTACGTGGTCCCAGGGAACCTCGCGTTGTCAAGAGCACTCGGCGATTTCGAGTTCAAGAAAAACTACTCCTTGATTCCCCAGAAGCAGGTCATCACTTCCGACCCCGACGTCACTGTGCATGAAATAACGACCGAAGACGAGTTTCTTGTATTAGCCTGCGATGGTCGGTCTGTTTAATATCTGTTCACGACAGAGGCTCACGTTCATTCCCTCATGACAGGTATCTGGGATTGCCTGACCTCTCAGCAAGTCGTTGATTTTATTCGACTGAGCGTCTCCGAGGGGAAAGAACTCAGCGAGATTGGTGAGGATATCTGCGAGCATTGCCTTGCCCCCGACGCGTCCTCGGGGACTGGCATTGGTTGCGACAACATGACAGTCCTTATTGTTGCGATCCTCAATGGAAAGACGAAGCAAGAGTGGTACGATTGGGTTACTGAGCGCGTTAAAACTGGTTATGGCTTTAGCACACCCGACACTATCCCACCAATTTATTCTCCTGCCCGACTCATGGCGTACAAGGCGAGGCGAGAGGCCCAGGAGGAACGCGAACGACTACGGGGGCAACGAGGTGAAGATTTCAACGCTCCACCAGCGTTATTTGGGTCCACCGCATTCTCGGGCTTCGCTCGCGTTCTGGGGAGCACAAGTGGAATATCCTTCAGTCCAAGTACTGGGATTGTGGCTGATGGCGGTGCTCGGCTCATGTTTGCCACTGCCGATGACGAAGAGGATAGTGGTGATGAGATGGAGACAGAAACTGGCAGGTCGTTCTTTAGTGAATCTTTCGGCCTTGGACGGCCGGTGGATCCTGCAGCGTCCCTGCGAGATCGTCTGGCCGCGTATGAGAAGGACATGAAGGACGGGCTCGATGACGGGTTGGGTGAAGGCATCGACTCTGGCTCACGGCTTGTAGAGATTGACGATGAAGACATCGATGGCCCGTTTAGCCAGATCAACGGTGATGTCTCAAAGTCTCCCCCGGATTCAGTTTCACACACAAAGGAACAACCGCCACCCTCCGATATATCGTCGTTGCCACGTCTCAAATTAAATGGTGGTATCACACCTGTTCAACAACTACAGTCGGAGCCGCTGGGAGACGAGCCTGATCCGGTAACCCAAGCCGAGGGACTTATGGATAGCAGTGAAGATCCGCTGATTGCATGATTTCACATGGCCCCCACGTCCTTGCTCTCTACCCCCACCACCTAATTATCCTCTGTATGGCACGCTTGGTCTGACATTGACCGTTTGAAGTCGTGCTTTGGGATCCAGTGCGCTTTTTCGATATCTATTGGTTTCTGTAACCGTCGCTGTCATCATCAACCAATTTTTACGCCTTTCTAGCTCCAGTTGTAGCATCTGTAGCAAATGATCGTTGATGATTACCCTCATAACGGTCGCGATTCCCCTACTCTGATGTTCCGAACCTCCGTAACATACATCTTATACTTTTCTTACAAGTTGTACACTGTACTAGTGATCCATGCATAGCTCAACTGCTTGAAAACTCCACCCACTTCAACGGACGTTGCGAAGGACGACCAGCTCGTTTTCGCAGAGGCACACGATAGTATTTCCAATATCGCTGCCGGAGGCGATGGCGCCTATGCCTAAGAGGGAGCCAGCATCGCCCCGACCGACAGCCAGCACGCTCTGCTTCGCCCACAAGTCCTTTGGAGGGGAACTACGATATACGTAAACATTGCCGCCCCGATCCTGCGTCCCGTTTTCGAAAGCAAAGACTGCATCGGACGCGTGATACGTGAACCGGGTGTCGCGTTTCGACGCCAACACAAAAGCGAGGGCAGAGAACGTGTTTTCGTGCGTCCACCCAGGCGAACCAGTACCGTCGGCTGGACCATTGTCCGGGAGTACATGTCGCGTGCCGTCGAGCCCGTTCTTGACCACCAGACTCGGAGGCCCCGTCTCAGTACCCGGAAGTGGCGTAGAAAGCACGTTGAACGCGGAGTCCCGCAGGCCCGCAGACCACGCCGGCGAAGATCCGTCCGAGTCCACCCACGTCACATACGCGAGCCTGCCCACGGAAGAATCGACCTCGTCGTCCATCTCGCCCTGTGCGAGCGCAGGAAGCCCGCGTCCGAGACCCAGGCCGCTCGCGTCTTCTCCCTCTCTCAGAGTGGCGGTGTACTTCTCCAGCGCTTCGCGAATCGCATAGAGTTCTGAAGGATCGAGCGTCTCCGGGACGTCAACGTCGTCCGCTTCTGTGCTTGAAGTACCCGAGGCGGCGAAGACGTGAGACCACTTGGCACCCTCGTTTCGTTTGTCCAGATGGATCGTGAGGACACCAAACGTGTGTCCACCCTCGCGGTCCCACGTCCAGAAGCTCGTCGAGGGACGGACACCGTCCCAGAGCCGCTTGGCTGAGTAGCGGGGAACGATGAAACCTTCGACCGCGGAGGGCGTCGTAACGTGGACGGTCAGCGTCTCTTGAGAGAAATTGACCCTGATCTGCGATGTTGTGACGGTGGAGGGCAGGGGGAAAGCGACGGTGACGACATCAGACGTTTGGGTCCAGGAGTAGGGATAAGGTTTTGTGGGCTGGGGAGGACCCTCGCCATCCAAAGTTTCTTCTGGGCGCGGGATCGGAGCAATTTCATCGGGAGATGGATCATAATGAGCTGGGTGCGGATCGCTAACTTTGCGGTAAGGTGAGCTGCCAAGGAGAAAGTATACATCTCTGGCGCGGTGGTAGGTCATGAGCATGGGCACGCCTTCCCCGCGTCTGCGCCAGGCGACGTCAATGGTGGCAGACTCTAACTGCATCTCAAACGGGAGAGTAAAGCGAGCGGCCCACACATCGAATTCATGATGTTTCATAGGGTGTCTGGCTGGAGGGTCAGATGCTGTACTATAGTTTCTGGAAGACAGCAGGGCGACAGCGGTAGTGTCAGTTATTCTGATCACATTGTGCACTCGGAACGGAATGGGAGATGTCGGGGTAGCGCTATCCTTGTCCACCAACTCGAAGTTTGCAAGGAGATCCGCTGGTCCGGTCATGGGGATGTTCAGGACATATAGGCTCCCTCTTCCGTCACCGATGAAGACAACATTTTCGTCAAGGAAGGCAGCGGACGGGTACTCGAGATGCACCAAGTCGATTTGCGGAGTGACGATGGGCGTAGGGAGTTCATATACGGGAGCGAAAGAAGGATGTGTAATCTACTTGACGGCAACATGGTCATGGGATGAACAACATCACGGACCAGAGTCAAGAGCGTCTCACATCTCCAACGTCGACCACGATCACCCGGTGGTTCGTGTCAACGTATATACCCCTTCCCTTGAGCGCAGACAGCACGAAGTGGTTGTGGGTGATCCGGCTTTGCACCTCCTCGAATGTGAGGGGAGTGCTTCCGTAAGAGGAGGCTTGCGTGGTCTTGTACGGGAGGGCATAGCGGCGGACAACATCGTCCTGGTCGAGGAGAAGGAGTTTATAACCCTCGAACTTGGGATTCAACAGGCTGCGGGTGGGTGTAAAGTCTGCCATTGAACGAAAGAAGAGTCATAGCCCGAGTTGGGTGTCGACCAACATCCCGCAGTGTTCAAAACCTGAATCGGTCCCGACTCCGACTTCTTACGCTGGACTCGTGTCAAACAAAACATCGTCGGCAGGCACACAAGGTGGCGGGTGTGGGTTGGCAGGCGCCCTCGCACGGACACCAGCCGTATCACAAAAAAGCCGTGCCATGTTCACCCGTGGGTCCAGCACTACCACCAGATCTCCAAGTTTCGTACATATGCACGTGTGCACCGGGAGACGGGGAATCAGCACATACCTATACGAAGAGAAGCAACCATGCTTTTGCGCCGGTGATCGTTCGCAGGAAAATTACACCCAACGACACTCGCATCGTTAATAGATTCTTTGGTCGACCCCGACCACACTGTACGAATTTTGCTGTCCACTAAGCCGATTCGTCATGTAGCAGCACGTACTCCCGGGTGGACAAACCGAATTTGATGACTGTCGACAGGGAGTCGGGAAGAGCGGATTGAATGCAAAGAAGGGGCAACATACCGTCTCCCGCTCTCAACTCGTAGAATCTCGTAACCGGTATAACTTTGTCATTGACGCGGGTTGCATTCGTTGACTCGAGGTCAATGATATATGGCCTTGCAAGGTCGTTAGTGGAACGGATAGATCTAGACAGGGAAGGACACACTTGACGACTGCCTTTGCACCACCCAATTCGTCTTTCTCTTGCACCTGGCGATCTGTGATCCAATAACACCAGATCAACGGAAGACAAAGGGAGCACCCTGTAGCAACCTACGTTGGATGACTGCATGCTGTTTAGAACAAGAAGGGTGTTCGATGAATATATCAGCAACCGCCCTGTCTCTTCCCACTAGATAGGCACTCTGCCGGTGAATGTGAAGGAGTTCTGCAATGACAAGTCAACATGGCTGCGCCTGCACGGAGGGCCAAAAGCACCTGTTTGTTCGCTCCCCTTGAAGACGTACAGTCTCCACCCCAGCGCAGGTTTTCTGGCCTCGGGGGGTTCGTTGTACTTCAGAACGGTGCTCGTCCCATCGGCTGCTTGAACAGAATTGGTGGCAGCTGCGAGACGTCCAGAAGGGTTGAAATTGGGCTTGGCCTTGTCCATTGGGCTTTTCGAGCGGGAGCGGCTGCGGCGCTCGGGGGAGGCAGAACGACGTGGTCGTGTTGCCTGCTCCCTGCTGCTCTCGCGGTGACGACCGTCGCTGCGCGTCTGATAGTCCCTGTCCCTGCCACGGTCTCTCCTACTTTCGCGGTCGCGGTCACGATCTCTGTCTGATTCTCTGTCCCCTCTCTTCTTCCTGTCGTCGTATTCGCGCCTGTGAGGTCGTCGATCTTCAGGGTATTCCCGTCTATCTCTTCTCCGTTCCCCATCTCGTCTTGCGCTTTCGTTCCGCCTGTCAGCACCATGACGGTGGTCATCGTCGTGCTTGCGTTTCAGGCTGTTGTCCTCGCCACGGTCACGCGAGCGTGTGGACATGGTAGTAGCGGTGAACTTGGCTCGTTGTGGGAACCAGTTGGTTTCTCCTCAGACCAGCTGCCATATCAATGTCCGTCTGGCGCCGCTCACTCGCTCTCTGCAGAGACTTGCCAACGCGGCAGTCCCTTCGAAGCCAAAGATACAGTACCCTCGCAGAGGTTTGTGTCTGCGGTGCTTTCGCTGATGATGTTCACCTGCCTCCACTTGGCAGGATGTACGCTCCGACTCGACCTTCCGTATCCCAATAATCGACTTCTCTGCATTCCGTGTCGCTGCGTCAGTCTCGGAGAAACGTCGTGTTGCGGACGACATCGTGAACGGCTTCAAAGAAGTTGGCTTTGTCTACTTGAGCGGACATGGGGTGCCAGGAGACGCGATCGACAACGTGTACAAGAAGGTGAGGACCCACGACAAAATCTATCCGGCAATATACGATCCATCGTACTTTTTACAGAGCTCAACATTCTTCAGCCTACCACAGGAAATCAAGGTAAGACGCTCGGTTCGTTTTCAGAACACTGCCAAGTGATAAACATAGGACCAAGTCGCCTGGGATGACCCTCGTGCCAACCGAGGCTATGTCAAAGTAGGCCGGGAACGCGTAACACAGTCTTCCGATGCGGCCGAGATAGCTGCATTGCGTGCCAAGGCCCCAGACACGAAAGAATCAATGGAGATCGGTCGTGACTGGGATCCCATCTGGAAGAACAAGTGGCCCAAGGAAGCTGACGCGCCAAGGTTTAAGCAAACGATGCTCCATTTCTTCCAGGCAGGTCATTGCCAATTTTGATGACGAGTCGTGCTTCACAATTTTCAAAGACATGTCATGAGCTACACGTCGCTGTGATGCGTTCAATTGCATTAGGGCTAGATCTTCCGGAGCCCTTCTTCGACCAAAGGATTGACCAACAGTACCATAACTTGAGGCTTCTCTCTTATCCTTCCGTTCGCACCAAGCTACTCTCGCAAGAGGGGCAAGCGAGAGCCGGCGCGCATTCAGGCATGTCCATGTCTTGTTCTTAATTTGGACTGATGCCTGACTGTCCTGGCAGATTACGGGACCATAACCTTATTATTCCAAGATTCAGTACGTGAACACGACTAGCATTGTTGCTTCCAACTCAGTCGGTTGCTAGGTTGGAGGATTAGAAGTTCAGAATCCGCATACCCAACACTTTCAACCCGCACCCCCCGTTGTATGTCTAGAATCCCGCAGCGACATTTTGATCAGTGTACTGATCCAGGCTGTCTAGCCAGGAACCATCGTTGTAAATGCAGGTGATTTACTGGCACGTTGGAGTAACAACGTGCTTCGCTCCACGCTTCATCGCGTAGTAGCTCCGCCAGCACGGCAGATTAGCGATACGGAAGGCATGACGCCCCTCCGTCAATCGATCGCGTTCTTTTGCAACCCCAATTTCGATGCGACGATCGAATCCCTACCAACTTGTGTCAGCGCAACGAATCCGAGCAAGTACCAGCCCGTAACTACGGAAGAATACATCGTCGGGCGTTTGGCCGCTACATATGACTGACCAAACTGGACGTTGCTTTGTATACTCTCAAGTAAATATTAGGCGCACTCATCATTCACACTGGTTCGCGACGAGGCAGAGTACCGTTGATTACTCGACAGGGTCTGGCGAATGTCCATTGGTGTCATGGTGGCCAAATGGTTTGTACATAAAGGGGGGATTTCGTCTCGTGCCGCAGTTGCACTCGACGAGATCTCCTGTGATTATCTTGAACCTCGCAGAGGTTGAATAGGTTCTGCGGATTTTCCGATGGCAGAGACTTACGGAACGTTTTTGTTGATGTCAACACTACCTCGCCGCGATACTATCTATTAACAAAACTATTCAAAGACGGGGTACTTGGCGTAGGAAGGTGATGTGCCTGCAAGTTCACAACTCCCCCTTTCGTGTGTAAAGCAGGTACCATGGTCTTTACCAACAGTTTTCCCTAGGAAGGCACCTGCCAAAGCGCCGTTTTCGTGTACCCTGCAGTGCAGTCGTCGGCGACACCGACACCCCGTGGCTTTCACTTCTTTCAGCGGGGCCAACGAACTCCAGTCGGAACGGATCGTAGAGGTTTCCATAAAATGCGGATGTATCCACGGTTGTCTTTGCTTTGGTGGTCATGAAATGGGAGTCTTCATCGCCCAGTGCTCGCCCGTGCTGTGCCCTGATCGGGGTCTGATCCGGCAACGCATCCTGGGGGGTCGCTGTCGGCGACATTGCGGCAGGGCCGGTGCTCGGGAGGAGTTCGTAGTTTCCATGCCAGTCCACCATCATCCGCATCACGTTCTGTGCGTGTATCTTCTGGTCTCCGTTTGACGTCACAAAGCCGCAGTTCCAGGTAGAAAGGGGCGTGCGCAGGGAAAAGGTATCGTTCGAGTCTGCATCGGTGACGCCGAAACCGAAAAGGGCGTGCAAGAAGGCGAACAGACAGCAGGTGAACATGAACAGGACGATCCGATCCCAGAGGTTTCGAGGGAGTTCGAAATGGCCTGTGCGACCTCTAGCACTTCGCTTCGGCCCCTTTGTGAGGGGTCGCTTGACCGGAAGTCCGAAGGACCTAGCGTCCAGTCGTGCTGCTCGCTCGGGGATCGGTGACATCCACATGTTGATGTTGCGGCAGGGGATGTTCACTGTTTGAAACCAAGGTGTCAACGTTCCAAATCGGTCTAGAATTCCAATGCTAGTCGCTGGCGAAAGTTGCGTCAGGCAGTCTCCCCGCTCAAGCTTGCCACCGTACTGACGATCCCCGTGTCTGAGTATGACATGGAGGTTGCATCAAACCGCCGCACCAGCTCTTGCTCAGGAAAACCCATGACGCAAGACCTCCGTTCACCCCAAAGTATGCAGTGCCTGCTCACGTTTTGTCAACCGGTTTCCATGGAGACAATGCTGCATGTGCGCAGTAGTTGGCATTCCGTGGTAGCTGATGCCACGCAAGCGCTAGTACCATTCGCAACAAGTTACGTGGCTCGTCTTCACCGTCCCCTACGCCCATTGCATCATCGTCCCGCGGCAGACCTGATGGGGATTAGATGTGTGTCGGAAACACGTGCTTTACTGCGGAGCCTGAGGCGTAAAGAAGTGCGCCGCAATGGGCGAACTCAACCCGCAACGCGAGTAAAGAAACACGAGGCAGGTCTTCGGAGGCTATGTTGTTCTATTCAGCGCTTCATTCCACAAGTGCTCGTTGCGAATTCCGTCATCATTCCACCGCGGCCTGCGCCATGATGTACTGATCTGAACACGTGCCGTCAATAGATTGCACGTACAATCACGCCACAAGCAGCCCTCCCGCCCGCGTTACCAGTCTTGCGAGAATCTTCATTTCCCCCTCTTCCAAGGTCATCCTCGCCCTACATTCGAGGGGTGGGTGTGTGAACAGGAGGATGTGCCACAAAAGCGCGTATGCCCCCACCTCGTGCACGACCACAGCACGACTGTGAGGGGGAGTGCTCGTCAGCGTCCGCTGTCATGGATCCATGCCTGAATCAAACGTGCCCGAGTATGCTCTTGGGGATCGTTGAGGGAGATCACGTCGTCCGACGTTGCGGTTCCACGTTCATCGCTGGCAATGTTGCCCAGGTCTCCGACGTGCCTCGTCAAGTCCGCCCGAGCATCGTGGTGCTTGTTGAACGGGTTGGAGTGGGAACAACCACTGCGCGGGTCACCCAGCTCGCTAACGTCAACGTTGAGAAAAAGCCGGTCGCGAAGCGAACAAGCGGGGCGACTCGCTGCATGTGGAACCCTCGAAGCGAAACGGAGTCGAGGTTGTGAACCGTTCTCGAGACCATGACAGGATCATCTCTCCTGGACTGTTCAAGCTGGACCGTGCCAGAGACGGACGAGCTGCCCTTGAGCCTTGAGCACGACCACCGCCTGTTGGACACGTTGGTTGCGTGACCACTGGTTGACCGCCGCTACAC